>LPNX010870087.1:0-25263 GCA_001517045.1 Pseudotsuga menziesii | reverse complement strand
TCCTCCAAAATTAATAAATATTATTTTATTATTTTAACTATTATTTTATTAGTTCATTTTAGGAGGCCCATTTTGAGTTGAAATTTCCTCTAATGCATGCCCTACCTAGAATAGCTTGAGAAATTTGTTTGGACCTTCCTAGCCTGAGATATAGAAAATATCCCTAGGTCACATGTTTATGAATTTATTATGGAGGAGGCTAGAACCCTGATTTGGAGGAACCATATATCCTGAAGTATAGCAAATCTGAGGCTGAAATTTTACACACTATACATCACAAATTTCTCTTTGTACTTTAAAATTTTCGACTTATGAGCCTTCTCCAATATCACGTTATAGTGAAAGTTCTAGAATGACTAAATTTAGTCTTCTAGGGTTTTCAGGCATGAAACCCTAATTTCCATCAGTTGCCATTGTAGTTGTATTTCAGATGCATAGTGAAATTTCTCCGATTCAGAAAACTGCTACCACCAATAGATGTTCCCTAATGAGGCAACTTAGCCTAGATCTCCTGTTGATGTAATTGTAACTTCAAAATATATTCACTTGTATTTCTTATGTATTGTAACCCGATGTTTATTTCGGGGTGTATTTGTAATGTACTTGAGTCATGTCATGCCCCGAGGTTCCTATCGGGAGTTTCTATAATGTAAACAATTCATGTCAAGTCAAGGTGAGTAACTCTCCTATTGTCTAAGTGTTAAAGTCCCCGCAGTTCCGGGGCACTAGGGTTATTAGACTCACCTAGTGAAGTCGACCCTAGTTGGGTTTAGTCAAGTCGGGAATTATTATAAATAGATAGCTAGCCTCTCTATTTATCACACACTCACTCACACTCAGTTTTAGCGCATAGCTGAGGAAGAGAAAGACATTGGGGCAAGGAAGAAAGAGGTTACTGTTGTCGAGAGATCATCTTACTGTTTTGGGTTTCACTTTTGGTGCTGATTCTATCTCTGAGGAAGTTGCGGGGTTTCCTCCATTTATGGTTTCCCCGAGGAAAAACACTGTGTTCATTGTCTCTTGTGTCTGATTGATGTGCTTTTTTTTCTCTCAGTTAAAGATCCTAATGATATGCTAGCTTAATGTTAAAAATATAACATGGTATCAGAGCTAACCTGAGAAGAAGACACTGTGCAACTACGAGAACTAGGGCTTCCTATTTTGTGGATCTCTCTCCATGGATTTTTAGCAAAAGTAGGGTGGAATAACTCTCCTCCCTAGGGCACATCTTTCTATTGAAGCGCAATCCAATTTTGAGGTTTTTCGGTTTTGGACCCATTAGAGGAAATTTGGTGTCTAAAATGGGCCTTATAAGAAAATGTGCCAAAATAAGTTTTTGTGAGTTGGAATTCAAGAACCAATAGAATTTCAATAAAATAAGTCAACCATAATGGTTGAATTGACATATTTGTCATTAAAAAAAACTACTTTTTTTGTTCGTATTTTCGACATATCTCCCTGTGTTTTTACTCAAATTTTGATCGAGAGAGCTCGTTAGATGCGGAATTTGATTCCGCATCCAACGAGCTCTCCCGATCGAAATTTGAGTAAAAACACAGGGAAATATGTCGAAAATACGAACACAAAAAGTAGTTTTTTTCTTTCTTCCTCCAAAATTAATCAATATTATTTTATTATTTTAACTATTATTTTATTATTTTCCTTAGGAGGCCCATTTTAGACCCCAAAATTCCTCTAATGCGACACTGCTGCCAGAAATTAGGGCTTTTAACAGAAATGGAATTTTTCAGTGAGCCCAAGCCTAGATTGATCTCCTCCCCAAAATCAAAGTTAGGGATCAAATTCAAAGCATTTGGTTGGACAAAACTCTGGAAAAGCAAAACCCTAATCTGCTCCTAAACCAACACTATAGTATTTCAGCTCCAAATCCAGATCTGACATCTTGACCTGGTAAGATCTAAATCTTTTGTATTTCCATTTGAGGTTCTCAGTTAAGATGTCTCATCATACCAAGTTTGATGAAAACCTTGAGGGAGCTGATGACTTCCGAGCCTAGAAGTATAGGATCTCCCTGGTCCTGGAAGAAAATGAGTTAGACTCCTATATCAGTGAGGAGGTTCCAGTTCCAGATGGAGATGAGGCTAAGGCCTTACATAAGAAGAAGTTGGTTATAGCAAAGAGGATCATTGTTGATTCTATCAAGGATCACCTCATACCACAGGTGTCCTCCCATATAACACCTAAAGCGATGTTTGATTCCCTAACCAAATTGTTTGAAGGGAAGAACATCAATCGGAAGATGACTCTAAGGAACTAGTTGAAGAATGTAAAGATCCAGAATGAGGAGACCATCCATTCATACTTGAAAATCATATCCCAGATCAAAGAATAGCTAGAAGCAATAGATGAAGAAGTGGAGAATGCAGAAATTGTGATGACAACTTTGAATGGCCTCCCTAGGTCATGGGATTCTTTCATCCAAGGAATTTGTGCTAGGAAGAAGTTAGTCAAGTTCAGTAGACTGTGGGAAGAATGTTCACAAGAAGAAGCTCGAATAGTAGCTTGAGAAGAAAAGATGGGAAGTGAAGATCAAGCTCTCATAGTACACTCCAAGAAAGGAAGAAGGGAAAAGCATCATCACCAAGTTAAGCATTCTCATCAGAAAGGTTCATCTAAACTCAGATGTTATACATGCGATGAAATAGGATACTATGCTAGAAAATGTCCCATGAATAAGAATGGATCCAAGAAGAAGAGGAACTCCAAAAGAATACATCATGCTCACATTGCTGAGGATGATGATCCTCCCAGAAAGAAAGTAAAACAAGAAAGTGAAGACTCTTCAAGTGAAGATGAATATGTTCTGATCTCCGCTCTCACGGGAACTGTTACTCATGGAAGCAAAGATTGGCTTATTGACAGTGGGGCTTCCAAACACATGACAGGTTTCAAGGAATCCTTTGAGAAATTATCCGAACATAATTCACCCCATAAGGTGAAATTTGGGGATGACTACCAATATCCCATAAAAGGCAGTGGTGAATCATCCTACAAGCTAGACTCTGGAAAGTCTATGAAAATGAAGGATGTCTTGTTTGTACCAAGACTAAAGAAGAATCTTCTATCCATATTGGCACTAGATGCAAAAGGCATGAGGGTTGCATTTGAAGATGGAAAACTCCTCATGTGGCCAAGAGGAAAGACTATTGACGATGCAATAGTAATTGGAGAACAAGAAGGAGGATTATACAAATTGAAGGGCCATCCAGAACAAGACTTGGTCCATGACACAATAGAGCCAAATGAACTTTGGCACAGAAGGCTTGCACATGTGCACTACAGAGCACTACCACTTGTAAGCAAAGCTGTTGAAGGTCTTCCAGAAATTCAAGAAAAACATGATGGGGTCTGCAAAGGATGTGCGAAAGGAAAGAACACAAAGAAGACATTTCCAAGTAGCAAAAGCAAGGCAAAAGGAATCTTGGAAATCATCCACTTTGATGTATGCGGACCAATGTCATCAAGTTCTCTAAGCGGGTATGTATACTATGTTTCTTTCATTGATGACTTTTCTAGGAAAACTTAGGATTTACTTCATGAAGAACAAAAATGAAGTTTTCAGCAAGTTCAAGGAATTGAAAGCCTTGATCGAGAACCAAAGTGTGAGGAAGATCAAGACCTTTTGATCAGATAATGGTGGAGAATTCACATCAAATGAATTCAAAGACTTCTTCAAAGAATCAGGGATTAAGAGGGAGTTATCCACTCCATATAATCCACAAAAGAATGGGGTTGCAGAAAGGAAGAATAGAAATATCATGGAAGCTGTAAGAGCAATGCTTCATGATCAAGATTTTCCCATGCATCTATGGGCAGAGGCTGCCAGAACAGCGGTGTATGTACAGAACCGTACTCCACACAGAGTACTCGAGAATAAGACTCCTGAAGAATTCTTCTCTCAGAAGTCAGCCATCTCAGAATATTTGGCTGTCCAGTGTACATACACATTCCAAAATAAAAGAGGACAAAACTAGATCCTTTAAGAAAGAAAGGTATATTTGTGGGATACTCTGAAAGCTCGAAGGCTTACAGAATATACTTTCCAGGATTCAATAAGATTGACATCAGCAGGGATGTAACATTTGATGAAGACACAACTTACAACAAATGCAGAAAGAGAACTGTTGAAGAACCTGAAGAAGTAGAAGCACCCAGAATTCATGATACAACCATGAACGAAGAAACTCAAGAAGAGGATCGAGATTTTGAAGAACCACAAAGACCTGTAGATCCACCTCAAGAGAAGAATCCTCACAAGAGAAAACCTGCTTGGGTATGAGAAATTATCCAAGGTGTAGAAAGATATAGGGCTCCAGAAGAGAATCACAGAGAAAGAAAGAGAACCAGATCTTGTTCTGAGTATGTAGCTTTACTATGTGACTTTATCAATGAAGAACCTTCCAATTATGAAGAAGCGGCAAAATGAAAAGAGTGGAAGGATGCTATGATCGAAGAGTATCAATTGATAATGAAGAATGATGTTTGGGATGTTGTTCCAAGACCAGAAGGGAAGTCGGTTGTAACTTCCAAATGGATCTACAAGATCAAGCA
Source organism: Pseudotsuga menziesii (assembly GCA_001517045.1). NCBI lineage: Eukaryota > Viridiplantae > Streptophyta > Pinopsida > Pinales > Pinaceae > Pseudotsuga > Pseudotsuga menziesii. Next base: position 20,691 of record LPNX010870087.1, on the reverse strand, counting down.
TGCTGCAGATGGTAGCATAGAGAAATATAAGGCAAGATTCATGGCTCATGGCTTCTCACAAAAGGAAGGAATAGATTATGAAGAAACCTTTGCACCTGTAGCCAGATACACTTCCATTAGATCAGTACTTGCTCTAGCTGCAGTGATGAAATGGAAGATACACCAAATGGATGTCAAGACTTCCTTCTTGAATGGTGTAGTGGAAGAGGAAGTGTATGTAGAGCAGCCTCTCGATTTTGAGACACATTACAGGGAGTCTCATGTGTGTAGATTGAAGAAAGCCCTGTACGGATTGAAACAGATACCCAGGACATGGTACGGCAGAATTGACAGATTTCTATCTAGTTTGGGCTTTACCAAGAGTAAAGCAGATTCCAACCTTTACTACAAGGTTGAAGATGGAAACCCAGTGATGCTCCTACTGTATGTAGATGATCTGTTTGTAACAGGTATGGATGGGTTGATTACTGATATGAAGAGAAAGCCTGCTACCAAGTTTGAAATGACGGATTTGGGTATGATGCATTATTTTCTAGGCATGGAGGTGTGGCAGATTGGGGATGGAATCTCCCTCAAACAAGGGAAGTATGTAGTAGAGATCCTAAAGAGGTTTGGGATGATGGACTGCAAGGTCATGACCACACCTATGGCATTGAACCTGAAGCTATTAAGTGATGCTTCATCAGAGACGGTTGATGCTATGATGTATCGTCAGATGATTGGGTCCTTGATGTACCTGACAAACACAAGACCAGATATTTGCTTTGCTATGAACACCTTGAGCCAGTTCTTGACAGATCTGAGACATGTTCACCTGATTGCTACAAAGCATATTCTGAGGTACCTGAGGGGTACAATTGATTATGGGATCAAGTACGAGGTGAATCAGAAGATTAACCTGGAGGGTTATGTTTATTCAGATTGGGCAGGTAGTGCCATCGATAGGAAGAGCAATTCAGGGTGTTGCTTCAGTATGGGATCATGTGTGATCTCTTGGTTTAGCAGGAATCAATCCTTTGTGGCACTGAGTATAGTTGAAGCAGAGTATGTTGCAACTTGTTTAGCTAGTTGTGAGGCAGTATGGCTAAGGAAGCTACTGTCTGATTTATTTGATCTCCAGATGGATGCTACTTTTATACATTGTGACAACCAGAGTTGCGTGAAGTTTTCAGAGAATCCAGTGTTTCATGACAAGTTGAAGCATATCGAGATCAAGTATCACTATATCAGGGATATGGTGTAGGGGGGAGCAGTTAAGCTTGTTAGCTGGAATATTTCACCTCCTGCGGAAAACAAGGTGTTCCACTGGTCTGAATGGTTCAGATCCAAAACTAATAGAGGACAGAGGTTGAAGAATCTCTCTAGACATTGTAGATATCTGGAATACAAGGCTTTGACAGTTCACTTGTGTACCTACAAAAAAGCTCAACATGAAACGAATCAAAGCAACCAGAATATGATCTACTAATCTATGCTAGTGGCTAAGGAATCTAGCAACATATATATGTGAAATCACAACAACAACATCATATGTGGGACAAAAATCAACTTGCATTAGAAATATGAAGAATTTTACAACCAAGCCTTAGTGTTGACATGCATCTCCATGAAACCAACTCTTCATCCCCAAAAGCTCCGACTCTAGCTCTCTATGCTCTCTCCAAATGATCTTGGGCCAAGGATCAATCCAACAGCATAACAATACCTTCAATGTTCTCCACTCAACCATGGCTATGAGCTCATATTTATAGGGCTTTAATGGATAGAGATGGTTGAGAAATTAGTGGGTGAGGTGGCCTCTAAGATCCTAGGATGAGGGATCTCGAGATCAACCAACCCACAACAGTAGGGATAAGGAAGTACATGAGGCTTATCATCTAGAAGCCTCGAGAAACTTCTCGTTTTCCCTTTTTACCCAGGGTACCGCGCTTCTCCTTCTATGACAGAGTGGTTCTGGTAATAACCGCCTATGGACCAAGGGAAATGGGCAGTGGCACCGCTTGTGGACAACCTATGAAAGGCGGTGCGAGCAAGCATACCACTCCTGGATAAAGGGGCATGCATGGTGCTGGGAATTTGTATGACATATTGATGAAAAACCATTTAGTTTCCACTCCAAAAGTTGGGATTCAAGGCAAGTAGGTATGTCAAATGTCTTATCACATGATGGTGACAGGATTTTGGTATAACAAGATGCCCCCCAAAGCATGAGTCTTAGAGTGATAAGATAAACAAGAGCTTTGAGAACAAGTCATCGCCAGGAGATGAAAATGTCAGCTCGATCGGAGTATGCAGTCAAGTAGGCATCTGTATTACATCAGTATGTTGACTCATAAACACAAGTAACCAAACTCATAGCTGCAGACCAATACAAGGAAGATCCATGAGTGGAATAAACAAGCATGGCTACTAGAATACAACGTAGATCCATGTGATAGAGGACTCAAACTTGGACATAGCTACTAGACATACAATGTAGATCTATGTCATACAGATGAAAATTTGAGCATAGCCACAACCATACAAATGTGGATCTATTCTAGATATACAAAACTCCATCACAACCTGGGAAAAAGAAATGAGCGCTTTTAAACAAATGCCTAGGGTCTTCGTCTCGTCTTCCACAAAGTATGATTCTATCCATGTGATTACAATGATCTGAAGTCGAACATGGTAGAAAACACTTGATTACCGTCCAATGATGTGAACCGTTAACAAGTGCGAGGGAGATCACCATTAATGCTAATGATTCCCAAGGTACCCTAGTACAATCTACCGAGTGCGAATAGATGTCCTAATGTTGAACACCCAGTTGTTTCTATCGATCAAAGGTCAATGATGTGAACCTATGTTGAGAGCAAGAGAATTTGTCATTAAGGCATACAGATCTCAAGGTACTAAATATTGTTTCTAAGACTATTTCTCGGATGATGAGCTGATGTCGACGGGAATAGTCTCGTCGAAGGAGGTCCATGATGAGTCCCACATCGACGACACGAAACTTGGAACATAGTTATGGAATGATGTGAACGTAGTAACCATATGACTGACTCAAAGATACTAACACAAAGACTGTGTAGACTGCAGAGGTAAAACTTCTTTAGATCCCCTTTGAACATCGAGCGGCACGACAAAATGACTTGGCAGCATGACTAGACAGGACATATACACAATGCGACAGTGGACAATGCATTATTTTGAAAGACTCAAAGGATTGACATGACTCATGAAAGTGGATTGTCACAGAGATCAACTGAATACCCAATTAACTGACATGATTGTGTATACAAGTGCCATGTTCAAAGGTAACGACAAATAACTTCCATTATTTGCAAAATGATTTCCTTCCCATTTTTCCCATCATGATTGATGAGTGCCTCTTTTCAGTTTTATGAGTTCAAAGAGGGTAACAAACACTCGATATAGCTTGTCGGAAGATAGGTCCAGAATCATATGTTTTACAAACCTGAGAGAGGAGGGGTTCGATCCCAAAATGGGTCTCTCAATGTTTAATTTAACGAGTCCACTAAAACAAAAATTGGTATCGTTCATGTTAAGAGAGTCTGAACGAATACAGAAGAAAACTCCATGGGGGTCCTTTTTCGTATGATTTAGTCTCTAAGGCCTGAAAAAGTGTAAAATCATACCTTTAGAGAACTATTCCAGTCATGATTGGTTGGAGTGTTCCTTTCTCGTAAATAGTCCTATTCGAACTGAAAAAGAGATAACCTACCAGTGGATGGACGACTCTTCAAATACTTTAACGAGCGTGAAGAAGACAAGATCGCTCGACAATCTTTTCGTATTTAGGGAGCCTAAAAAGAGTTTAAAGAGAACTCCATTAACCTTTTTCATGTTTGAATCCAGAGCACAAAAAAGCAATAAACTAAGCTCAAACCACTTTTCATGTTTTAACCAGAGCACAAAAAATGAAAAGTAAGCTCAACACCATCTTACTATTTTTAACGAGCTCGAAGATCAGTTGAAAGAATTCTCAAGGATTGGTTTCATTTTTATGCAAACTCGAAACCAATGAGTAAACTATGCTTGAAAATTTCCATTAACATGCTATACAGAGGTTGGAATATTGCCCCCAGAATGATTGCTAGCGAAGCCTACCCCTAACATGGTTGCTAGCGGCTCGACATGCCCCCAAGCTTCATTTTATTTGACGATTCTTCTTCCATACCTAACCTAAAAACCTGGTTACTAATGTGAAAATGTTCACCAGGGGGGTAGGAAGAACGAGAATTAGGCAAGTGAAGGTTCAAGTTCTAACACTAAAGTGAAGACGCGAATCAAGGGAAGGGGATCTGTTTCATTTTTACACAAGCTTGAAACATAAGGTAGCTATGCTTGGAACATGATTTCATTTTTATGGAAGCTTGAAACCAAAAGGTAAACTATGCTTAAGGAAACCTACTTCATTTTTTAACGAGCTTGAAATAGAAAATGAACTATGCTCAACAATGATTTCATTTTTATGCAAGCTTGAAACCAACAGGTAAACTATGCTTGAGGAGATCCATTTCATTTTTTAACGAGCTTGACATAGAATGGAAACTTTGCACAAGAAAAAACTGACATGATGGTCAAGTGTTACTTCATTTTTTAATGAGCTTGACATAGAATGGGAACTTTGCTTAAGGAAAAATCTGACATGATGGTCAGGTGCTATTTCATTTTTTAACGATCTTGACATAGAATGGGAACTTTGCTCAAAACATGGTTTCATTTTTATGCAAGCTTGAAACCAAAAGCGTAAACTATGCTTAAGGAGTGGTTTTATTTTTTAACGAGCTTGAAACCAAAAGCGTAAACTATGCTCTAGACATGGTTTCATTTTAATGCAAGCTTGAAACCAAAAGCGTAAACTATTCTTAAGGAATGGTTTTATTTTTTAACGAACTTGAAACCAAAAGCATAAACTATGCTCTAAACATGGTTTCATTTTTATGTAAGCTTGAAACCAAAAGCGTAAACTATGCTTAAGGAGTGGTTTTATTTTTTAACGAGCTTGAAACCAAAATTAAACTATGCTCTAGACATGGTTTCATTTTTATGCAAGCTTGAAACCAAAAGCGTAAACTATGCTTAAGGACATCCATTTCATTTTTTAACGAGCTTGACATAGAATGGGAACTTTGCTCAAGAATGACTGACATGATGGTCAGAACCTGACATGATGGTCAGGTGCTGTTTCATTTTTTAACGAGCTTGACATAGAATGGGAACTTTGCTCAAAATATGGTTTCATTTTTATGCAAGCTGGAAACCAAAAGCGTAAACAATGCTTAAGGAGTGGTTTTATTTTTTAACGAGCTTGAAACCAAAAGTAAACTATGCTCTAAACATGGTTTCATTTTTATGCAAGATTGAAACCAAAAGCGTAAACTATGCTGAAGGAATGGTTTTATTTTTTAACGAGCTTGAAACCAAAAGCGTAAACTATGCTCTAGACATGGTTTCATTCTTTATGCAAGCTTGAAATGAAAAGGTAAACTATTCTTAAGGAATGGTTTTATTTTTTAACAAGCTTGAAACCAAAAGCGTAAACTATGCTCTAGACATGGTTTCATTTTTATGCAAGCTTGAAACCAAAAGCGTAAACTATGCTTAAGGAATGGTTTTATTTTTTAACAAGCTTGAAACCAAAAGCGTAAACTATGCTCTAGACATGGTTTCATTTTTATGCAAGCTTGAAACCAAAAGCATAAACTATGCTTAAGGGATGGTTTTATTCTTTAACGAGCTTGAAACCAAAAGCGTAAACTATGCTCTAGACATGGTTTCATTTTTATGCAAGCTTGAAACCAAAAGCGTAAAATATGCTTAAGGAATGGTTTTATTTTTTAACGAGCTTGAAACCAAAAGTGTAAACTATGCTCTAGACATGGTTTCATTTTTATGCAAGCTTGAAACCAAAAGCGTAAACTATGCATAAGGAATGGTTTTATTTTTTAACAAGCTTGAAACCAAAAGCGTAAACTATGCTCTAGACATGGTTTCATTTTTATGCAAGCTTGAAACCAAAAGCGTAAACAATGCTTAAGGAATGGTTTTATTTTTTAACGAGCTTGAAACCAAAAGCGTAAACTATGCTCTAAAACCTGCTCCTACCAAACATGATATCCAGAGGTTGGTAGGCTACCCCCATTTGGTTTCATTTTTATGCAAGCATTTCATTTGGTTTCAAGCTTGCCCTCATTTGGTTTCATTTGGTTTCATTTGGTTTCAAGCTTTTTATTTTTATGAAACCAAAAGCATAAACTATGCTTAAGGAATGGTTTTATTTTTTAACGAGCTTGAAACCAAAAGCATAAATTATGCTCTAAACATGGTTTCATTTTTATGCAAGCTTGAAACCAAATGCGCAAACTATGCTTAAGGAATGGTTTTATTTTTTAACGAGCTTGAAACCAAAAGCATAAACTATGCTCTAGACATGGTTTCATTTTTATTCAAGCTTGAAACCAAAAGCATAAACTATGCTTAAGGAATGGTTTTATTTTTTAACGAGCTTGAAACCAAAAGCGTAAACTATGCTTAAGGAGTGGTTTTATTTTTTAACGAGCTTGAAACCAAAAGTAAACTATGCTCAAGACATGGTTTCATTTTTATGCAAGCTTGAAACCAAAAGCATAAACTATGCTTAAGGACATCCATTTCATTTTTTAATGAGCTTGACATAGAATGGGAACTTTGCTCAAGAATGACTGACATGATGGTCAGGTGCTGTTTCATTTTTTAACGAGCTTGACACAGAATGGGAACTTTTCTCAAAACATGGTTTCATTTTTATGGAAGCTTGAAACCAAAAGCATAAACTATGCTTAAGGAGTGGTTTTATTTTTTAACGAGCTTGAAACCAAAAGTAAACTATGCTCTAAACATGGTTTCATTTTTATGCAAACTTGAAACCAAAAGCGTAAACTATGCTCTAGACATGGTTTCATTTTTATGCAAGCTTGAAACCAAAAGGTAAGCTATGCTTAAGGAATGGTTTTATTTTTATGCAAGCTTGAAACCAAAAGCGTAAACTATGCTTAAGGAATGGTTTTACTTTTTAACGAGCTTGAAACCAAAAGCATAAACTATGCTCTGGACATGGTTTCATTTTTATGCAAGCTTGAAACCAAAAGTATAAACTATGCTTAAGGAATGGCTTTATTTTTTAACGAGCTTGAAACCAAAAGCGTAAACTATGCTCTAGACATGGTTTCATTTTTATGCAAGCTTGAAACCAAAAGCGTAAACTATGCTTAAGGAATGGTTTTATTTTTTAACGAGCTTGAAACCAAAAGCGTAAACTATGCTCTAAAACCTGCTCCTACCAAACATGATATCCAGAAGTTGGTAGGTTTCCCCCATTTCATAAAAGCTAGCAACTTAACTCCAGTATAAATTTGAAGTCCAGAGGCTGGAGCCATGCCCCCCATTTTACCTATGATGGGAAGAAGCTAAATAGAAGAAGGGGAAGGAACCACAAGAACATGCGGCACATTCAAGGCAGTCTGATTACTAGGAGTAATGCGATGATCAGGTGTAACAAACGAAAGTTTATCAATGGTCACCATCTTCCCATCGTGGGGAAAATGCATAACTCTAAAGAGTGTGGACACAACAGCCTTCATGGCATAAACATAATCACGTCCAAGGAGCAGATTGAAATACAAAGGACCTTGGACCACCATAACATCAATGCAGACAGTTTGAACTCCTAATGTAATAGGAAAATGGGGAAGGATACCTAAAGGTGCAGTAGGCCTGTGATTAAAAGACAATATCCTATTAGTGGCTGGCACAAGCTGAGGAGAACCTAAAGCTTGCCAAGCAGTTGAGGATAGAATACTAACAGAATCCCCTTCGTCAACAATAGTGCGAAGTATCCGCCTAGCAGTAACATTCACAACTATCTGGAAAGGAACACTCGAATGAATACGAGACTCTGTTAGGTTACCCTAGTCAAAGGAAATAACCTCACTACTCGGAGAGGGTTCTATCAAAACAGACAAAATTTCCTCTTGTTGAGAACAATTAGAACGAAGCATAACAACTTCGGCAGGTTTCAGTTCATTCTCTACTGGAAGAGAAGAACAAGACAAAGATTTGGTCAAAATGACTACTTCATTCTTAACACTCTCTGATGAAAGAGTGGGATCAGGTGGAGATGATGCCGAATTGACCACTTTAACTTCACTCTCCAAAGGAAGAGTGGGATCGATCATAGATAATTCTTAATCGACCACTTGGTCAACCAGTGGGGGATCGAGGGATAACTTACTATCACTTGTTGCAATCACCTGTTGATGATCAGTAATATTTTCCAACCAATGTGAAGCTTCATCCATGCTTGGAAAAAGAAAAGTGTGATGCATAGCCTTGCATATCAAACAAGGATACAAGACTTTACCCTTACGACCTTTTACCAATGGGTCACTGGTTGAGGGAGTATCGTCAACATGATGGTCAGAGGTTGATGACACAGATGGTTTGAACCTTTTAGACCACTCTTCTTGTACATGGGAGAGACTGAAACACTCCTTAAGAAGGTGGTCCCCCTTGCAAAGATTACAAGGGAACTTGGGTTTTTTGGGTGTTCTCTTAGAATGGGCACCATCAAGAGTAGATGGTTGCTGCTTTTTATCTTTCTTATCCTTCTTCTTCTTACTCTTTCCTTTCTTCTTATTCTTATCCACATGACTACTAACCGCAGAGCTTTGGTCAAGTGAAGAAGAAGAAAGGGGTGAAGCCACAACTGGCAAAGAAGGAGCAGGATTAGGTTGAGGTCGATCCTCTCCCAGAGGAGAGGTGACATTTGAGACATTAGGTGTAATAGGAATTACCAGATTAAACAGCCAGACCGGTAATCCTATAGTTAATCCAGGAATATTTAGAGTGGTAATAAAGGGAGGACCAATACCTTCACTTGGAGGAAATACAAAAGGTATACCTTGGAAAGGGATCTCTTGATTGGTAGTCCCAGATGAGGATGCCATCTATAAACTCTCTAATAACCCCCTAATTACCACACATAGGCAAGTACTAATCAAACTAAAAGCAACAAGAAAACATGTGAAAGGAGTGGATAAGAGTCAGGAACCTCACAGGACAGGCCAAAAGGATAACTCAGATGGTTTGAGGATTCCTAAAAGGGTCTCCCGATATACGCAAGGTACGAGGGAGCTCAAATCGGTAGTAGTGTTGTCTAATGCATAACTGTACACAAGGGACCTTCTGATATACAATCAAGTATGTGAAGTACCTTTCTATATACCTCAAGGGTACGTGAAAGGTCGTTCGATATATCGACAGTACATGGAAGAACCGCGCGAGTCCCGAGATGTAATGTGGACTAGTAATGACAACTCCTATGCTTAACGACGCCCGAACACGTCTCTAACTTATTACTCAAATTGCTAAAAGTTTTAACCTAGTACTACCGTTAATTTTATCTTGTGCATTTAGGTGGAACCATGGAGTGAAAAATTGAATTTAAAGAAGATGCACACATATCTATATGATAATGCAAGTTTTCCTCTTCAATGAAATTCTACCTAAGAGAGGGAGAGAGATTTACTTTTCTTCCCAAAAATGCACACCCAAATGCAAATGCAATTCTATCTTTTCAAACGAAAAGTGAAATATCAATGCACCCCAAACACTCTTCAAAGCAAATAAGAAAGATATCTAGAGAACATATAACATAAATAAACCATAAATGTTTCCTATCTTTTCATGCTTGAAAAAGACGTATAAAAACTTAATGGAAAGATGATTTCACTAATGTTTCCAAACAAATCTAACTCTAATGCACGCAAAGTTGAAAACATATATTTCTTCTCAATGAAAGTAAGATATAGAATTTCAAACAATCATGCAAAAAACAAGAAGAAAATCGTTCAACAAGCTTGTAGATAAAGCAAAAGAGAGAGAAAACTAAAACTTCTCTTCAAAACAGACAAGGAAACGAAGAACCAATATTTCCTACCAAGCACTGAAAAAATCAGTATGCAAAAGGAAACAAGAATTACCCAAGCAAAGGAAGACTCAAAACAACATGGATCACTCATGCATTCCAAGTCCAAAACAAACCAAAGCCTACACATGAAAATGAAATGTATATTTCCAATTCCAATAAATAATATCTACAGAAAAGGGCAAGAGGTTTCAAGCAAAGTTAAGAACACAAAATCTAATGCAAGAAACACAAACTCTCTTTGAATGCAGAAAGAATACAACAATCAAAACGACTACAGAATACACAATTCATGGCCCCTCCCGGCCATGAGGAAGCATTGTTTTTTCAAATACACTTCATTTTCAGCAAAAAGTAAGCCAAAAACACACAAAAAATCAAAATACAGAGTCTGGAACAGGGCCTACCTGGCACTGCGTAGATGAAGCTGCTAACAGGCGGTTTTGAGGTAGAACCGCTCCTTGCTCACTGGATTCAGGCGGTGGCACCGCGTATGGCTAACTAGACTCAGGCGGTGGCACCGCTCCTTGCCAACAGAACATGTGCGGTTCCCTGAAATCACCTATAACTACAGGAGTATGAGAAATCAAGTCAGAAAAAGACTAGATCAAGGAAAATACTGTTGAATTGAGTATGGAAACAGAGCATAAAAAACAGAAATGATTCAGATCTGAACAGATCTGGAAATTTCAAACCCAAATAATGCAAGTCAGAGAGTAATATGACTAAAGAGAGTTGAAGAAAATGGAGCCTGGATTTAGACAAGAGTTGCAAACCGAGGAAGATCAGAACAACTGAATAACCATCCCCACCAGAGTCGCCAGATTTGTTATCTGGAATATTTCACCTCCTGCAGATAGCAAGGTGTTCCATTGGTCTGAATGGTTCAGATCCAGAAAAAATAGAGGACAGAGACTGAAGAATCTCTCTAGACACTGTAGATATCTGGAATACAAGGCTTTGACAGTTCACTTGTGTACCTGCAAAAAATATCAACACGAAATGAATCAAAGCAACCAAAATATGATCTACTAATCTGTGATAGTGACTAAGGAATCTAGCAACATATATATGCAAAATCACAACAACAACATCATATGTGGGACAAAAATCAACTTGCATTAGAAATATGAAGAAGTTTACAACCAAGCCTTAGTGTTGACATGCATCTCCATGAAAACAGCTCTTCATCCCCAAAATCTCTGACTCTAGCTCTCTATGCTCTCTCCAAATGATCTTGGTCCAAGGATCAATCCAACAGCATAACAACACCTTCAATGTTCTCCACTCAACCATGGCTATGAGCTCATATTTATAGGGCTTTAATGGATAGAGATGGTTGAGAAATTAGTGGGTGAGGTGGCCTCTAAGATCTTAGGATGAGGGATCTCGAGCTCAACCAACCCACAAAAGTAGGGATAAGGTAGTACACGAGTCTTATCATCTAGAAGCCTCGAGAAACTTCTCGTTTTCCCTTTTTACCTAGGGTACCGCGCTTCTCCTTCTATGACAGAGCGGTTATGGTAATAACCGCCTATGGACCAAGGGCAATGGGTGGTGGCACCACTTGTGGACAACCTATGAAAGGTGGTGCGATCAGGGGTACCACTCCTGGATAAAGGGGCATGCGCGGTGCTAGGAATTTGTATGACAGATTGATGGAAAACCATTTTGTTTCCACTCCAGAAGCTGGGATTCAGGGCAAGTAGGTATGTCAAATGTCTTATCACATGATGGTGACAGGATTTTGGTATAACAAAGCTCCAGTATGTTGCGACAGAGGAACAGATAGATGATTTGTTGACAAATCCATTGGCTAGGGTGAATTTTGAGTACTTCAGGGAGAAGCTTGGTGTTCTCCAGATCAAGGTTTCATCCAAAGGGAAATGATGAGACCAAGAGCCATTCTGACATGCTGAGAGGATTGGTTCCTTCTATGGTCAGATGTAAGGGCTGAGCCATTCTGTCATGGTGAGGATTAGTTCCTTCCATGTCAGATATGAGTGCTAATCCATTCTTATGTGACCGCAGGATTGGTTCCTACATGATCAGAAATAAGCATTGAATTCCATTCTTGGAATGGAGGAACATGGTTAGTTACTAGGTAGCTCAGTCTGGGAATGGGGGCCATTCTGATATGACTATAGGATTGGTTCCTACTTGATCAGATGTGAGCTCAAGCCCCTTTGAACATGCATGTTGGATTGGCTCTTCGCATGTGTTAGATGTAAGTGCAGATCCCTTTCGAACATGCATGTTGGATTGGTTCCTCGCATGTGTCGGATGTAAGTGCAGAGCCCTTTCAAACATGCATGTTGGATTTCCTTGCATGTGTCGGATGTAAGTGCAGAGCCTTTTTGAACATGTATGTTGGATTGGTTCCTCGCATGTGTCAAATATAAGTGCTAAGCATTTTTTAACATGTATGTTGGATTGGTTCCTCGCATGTGTCAAATGTGAGTGTTGGGCCTTTCTGACAGGGTTGTGGGATTGGTTCCCACTTGGTTAGATGTGAGTGTTGGGAATGCCTTTCTGATATGATTATAGGATTGGTTCCTACATGATCAGATATAAGTGCTGGGCAGGACATTCTGAATTAGGGTAAGATATAAGCGCCAAAGGAGATCTACATGGAGGCTAGGCCTACAACCAGCATGAAAAAGGGTTGGCTCTGTAGAACTTCAAGGTGATGAGAATAATCATGAGATAGCACCCGTGATGATCCAGTGATGATGATTCAGATCCAGAGATGATCCAGATCGAGGGATGATCCAGATCGAGTGATGATCCAAATCTAGGTGAAGATGACTTAAAGATGAAGGTGACTTAAAGATATAGATGACTTGAAGGTGAAGATGACAAAGACTCGATGATGATCCAGATGATACAAAGAATAATACTTGTGCTGATAAACTGCGTCAAGAGAATACCTTCCTAGTTAAGAGGGAGTGTTGATGTAATTGTAACTTCGAAATGTATTCACTTGTATTTCTTATGTATTGTAACCTGATGTTTATTCCGAGATGTATTTGTAATGTACTTGAGTCATGTCATGCCCCGAGGTTCCTATCGGGAGTTTCTATAATGTAAACAAGTCATGTCAAGTCAAGGTGGATAACCCTCCTATTGTATAAGGGTTAAATTCCCCGTAGTTCTGGGGCACTAGGGTTATTAGACTCACCTAGTGAAATCGACCCTAGGTGGGTTTAGTCAAGTCAAGAATTAGTATAAATAGAGAGCTACCCTCTCTATTTATCACACACTCACTCACACTCAGTTGTAGCGCATCGCTGAGGAAGAGAAAGACACCGGGGCAAGGAAGAAAGAGGTTACTGTTGTCGGGAGATCATCTTACTGTTTTGGGTTTCACTTTTGGTGCTAATTCTATCTTTGAGGAAGTTGCAAGGTTTTCTCCATTTATGGTTTCCCAAGGAAAAACACTGTGTTCATTGTCTCTTGTGTTTGATTGTTGTGCTTGTTGTTCTAACAGTTAAAGATCCTAATGATATGCTAACTTAATGTTAAAAATCTAACATCTCCTTGCTTGATGATCTGTGGAGAGAACACCTTCAACTAGGAATTCCTAGTTCCTGCAGCTGCACAGTGCCTTCTTTCGAAGAGGCTTTGATACCATGTTATATTTTCTTAATATATGATTATATTATCTAGGATCTTTATCTAAAAGAATAACAAGTACAACAAAATGCATAAGATGTAAAAGATGCACAAGACACAAATATTTTCATCGAGGAAACCATAAAGGAGAAAACCCCACAAACTTCTTCATAATAGTAAGATGATAAAAAGAAGTAATACGAAATGATCAACATCTATTTTTCTCTCCTCCTACGACTGTATCTCTCTCTCAAACGCCTTATAGAGTGTATAGGTGTGTATAAATGAGGGAGAGTGCCTCCCTATTTAAACCCTTTCAATTCACTGACCAAATATAAGACTCGATCGTACATGTCATCTCACATGGGTCCCACTTCTCCTAAAGATACCACAATTACATATTACATGATCTTACATTGGTGACTATTTCCCCGACTTACAATGGAGGTTGTATTGATCCCGGTTTTGTCACTATTTCCAGCTGTTAATTTACTCTTTTGGCATCTATTTTGTCATATTTTTTACATATTTCTTGTCATTTATCTTATCATTCAGCCCCAGGTATGAACGCATTTGGAATTCATGCAAGCTTTTTTTTATTTCCATTATTTCATGATTTTATTAAACAATTATGCGATATTTGGAAACATGCCTAATACATGGACTTGTTTTGTAGATTATAGTTTTCAAACCAGTCTCCAAGTGGACACGCACTCATGCTAAATATGCGCAGATCATATCTAGCTCATCATCCAGCCCTCTGATCAATCCACGCGCTATTAGTTGGCATATTCCCAAACAATTAAAGCACGAAACGGTTTTTTAGTTTCTATGTTGTCAACGCGTTATGCTGCTTTGATGGCCCTTGCTCTAGAAGGATCGCCTTCCTCCCCTCTCCATGCAACACCACGATGCATGCCCACATTGAAAAAGACCCATATGGCCATAGCCCACGCAAGGAGAACCGATGCGCAAAAGCTCAGGAAGGTGGTTGTGCGTTGTTTCCAAACATCATATAGTTGTTTAATTATCAACTAAAGATTGAATATTTTTGGAGCGGTCGACCACTGAAAGGGTTGACCTGCTCACCTATGTAAGACCTATATAAAGGTGTCTCCAAGAGAGAGCCGAGCTAGCTAGTTAGTTGGTGGATTAGTCATTGTAAAACAAGCTCTGTAAACTTTGTTTCAAATTCAATATAAAGTTATATTTTCAGTTGCGCATACATGTCTCTACTGTCGTGAGTGGTTGATTAGTTAAATCTCAACCTTGATTGTTGAGAGGGCCCCTCAACAACCAGCGGTCTCCTATTTCTGTGTATTTTTTTTCTTTCCTTTCTTGCAGCTATGTACTTTATATTTTCAGTCTCTGTGTGTAGTTGAGTTCTATTATAAATTTATATTGTTTATTCCCTTGTCCTTTGTGATATGTGTTTGTTGTAAGTTATATGATTTATAATGTGCTGATTAAAATAGTTTTCATTCCCAGAATCGCAAGTGAACACTTGCACAATAGTTGTTTTCAGTTTCCTTTTCATCATTGTTTCTTAGTTTTATAATTGCAATTAGATAGGATTCAGTTAATCTAATATTTTAGGCTCAGCTCATAGTTAGATTTAATTCTATCAATTCTTGTTTAACTGTAGGTTAGTTTTATTTATTTTTCATTTAACTTGTTAAATAATAGGAAATAATCTTTCTTTTAAGTAGTGTAAGTTACTCTTATTCCTTTGTTGTTTTAATTGTTAAAATAAGCTTAGCCACTTTTTCCTTTACCTTGCAATATCATATGCACAAGTCAGCTGATATTAAGAATCATTTAGGCCATCTGTTTTGTAATTTGCATTGTTTTTTCCATTCAGACTGTCATCCGGACTGTCTGTCCAGATTGTCATTTGGACTATCTATCCGAACTGTCATCCAGACCTTCGTTCAGCCTTTCATATTTTCTATTTTGTTTTATGCTTGTTTCAAGTGCAGTATTCTTATTTCTAAAAGTATATTCC
The DNA here is from genome assembly GCA_001517045.1 of Pseudotsuga menziesii. Classification (NCBI taxonomy): domain Eukaryota; kingdom Viridiplantae; phylum Streptophyta; class Pinopsida; order Pinales; family Pinaceae; genus Pseudotsuga; species Pseudotsuga menziesii. The sequence continues at coordinate 5,092 of LPNX010870087.1, read as the reverse complement.
TTTCTACAATTGAATAGAAACTATCTATGTCTAGTTAGGACCTTACTTTACATAATATAAGTCCTATAATTACTTTTGTCCCTTTTATCTTAGGTTGTTTTTGGATTGTATATCCTCTGTCTTTGAGTTCTTCATTTTGCCTCTGTTGTAGGATTTGTCAATTGTAGTCTTAGTTGAGTTACTCCAATCTTATGTAATTAAATTTAGGGTTTAAGTTACTAATTTTATTGTTTAAAAGGCATATTAATTTTTTTAAGTCTCTAGCATAGGATTTGTCTTCCTTATTTTATAGTTACTGAATATTTCCAGAAAATATATTTAGATTTAGGAAACATAATATCTTTATTAAGTTTTCTACTTGCTTCTTTATTAAGTTTTATACTTTCTTTTATTAAGTTTTCTACTTTTTTCCCAATTATAATTGTTTCATGTGAGAATAGTATACCATTAATTCCAAGTGGTCTTTTAGAAGAATCTCGTTTCTTAGTTAATAGATTGGTTGTTAATAACATCTTTGTAGAGTCATATGCTTATGGAATAAATAAAAATGTTTACTATTACTTGTAATTGGACACAACTTAGTTTACATTTATTTGTAAAAGTTAAATTAGATCTAATCCCATTCAGTTTCTTTGTTTCTTTTGAAAGCCATTTCGATACACCTCCTTCTCCTGTTTCGATCACAATGAATGCATATCATTAGAATACCCAAGGAGAGTGGAACTAGATAAGTTGATTCAATCACTGTATATTTGTCAAATCACATGTATAGTTTAGTTATTGGGTTTCTTAGATAAAATAAATAGTTATAATATTGTATCACGTAATATAATCATTTGCATTCATATAGTAAAAGTACTGAATTTGTTTTAACCTTTCTAATTCACATATTAAGAAGCAGAATAATTAATTAATAGAGTACATTGTAAAATAGTAGTTTACCTTTTTAGAATAGTGTTATTTATAAATACATAGCTTATGGTTGATAGAGTAGAGTAGTATAGCTTGATACTGCTCTAATCTAGTAGTCTTATCCCATCCTTATTACTTTAGTAGTTGAATTTATGGAGTTTGACTCGATTTTTCATTTTGAAAGATCTTTCGATCTTTTCTTTGTTCAAATATTTCCATGACACCTTAGGAACCCTTCTTCCTTCGCATATATTTTGTGTCAACTCTAAGATTACAAACCTCGATTGATAATTAAATATTTGGCTAATTAATTAAGACAATAAAACACCCAACAAGTTGTACCTCAAGGTCTAGACACAATTTAGACATCATGTAAAGGGGTAACACACATCCCCAATGGGGATAAAACAACATACAATGATAATATACATCAGAATATCTTCTGAAGTTACAAATACATCAACAATATACATCATTTAATAACTCTCTCTATCCCAGTGAAGGATTCATAAAAGGTATCACCATAGGTTGTGAATTCATCCATAAAAAAATAAATACTATCAAGAATTAAATCAGTGAAAATACTGAGCACAACTCATTGGAAGGTTCTAGGTGCATAGGCCAAAAGGAAGGACTAGATAGGCAAATTTTCCACAAGGGCACATGAATGTTGTCTGATCCTAACCTTTGTGGGCTATTTATATCTAATTATACCCACTAAACCCATCTAGGAAATATAAATATAGTTTCCTAGATAAGGAATATATAACCTAGCCAAAGCACTATAGTACAAAATGATGCTTCCATATGGCCTTATTTAATTCTTCGTAATATACATAGGTGTGTCATCCCATCCCCTGTTAGGAATGATGACTAATGGAGATACCCATTCAATATTAAAAATAGGATGAACGAACCCTGCTATTAATAGCTTCTACAACTCTGTTTTAATAATGTCTTTGAGAGAAAGATTCATTCTTCTTTGCAGTTGGTTGATTGGGTGGATCTTGTCTTGAATGTAAATGTCATGCACACACCATGAAGGATTGATCCTAACCATGTTTTTGTAATCCCAGGAAAAGGTTATAGCATTCTCAATCAACAATTTTGTTAGCTTTGTGTGTTCATCAAGTTGTAGTTGGTTATTGATGTTGAGGAATTTCTCGAGTAAGGTATCACCAACTATGGCTTTGGATTTATATGTTTTGGCTATAAATAAGTCATCGAGGTATATAGAAGGTACCTGATTTGTTGAAATGGAATAGGTCACAACGGATGCATCCCTTATACATGTGGTCTCAACCACTTCATTCAAAGAATCGTTAAGTTCCCTAATTTGGATGGTAGAGGGATACATGTTTTGCATGAAATTAAGGATCATTATGTCCTTAGATGGTTATTTCAATGTGAGAGCTTGTTCAATGGTGAGAACATGTTTAAAAAAATCATCTTAACAATTATTTCCTTCATCTTGGGTAACCCATAAGGAATCTGTTAAATCTATGAAACACTTAGTTGGTGGATAAAGCGTGAGTTTCTTGCCTAAACTATCTTGGCTAATTGTCATATTTTTTAATCAAAATCCAATGTAAGAATCAGCCATTTCCAGCCATCACCTCCCTAGGATGTGGGGGTAAATCCCAAGGCTCAATTTGGTGTGTAAGAACATAAAATTGTAGGAAATCCCTAGGAATTTACTGTGATTATAATATCTTCCAAAAATCATCCAGGTTTTACAATTGACCTATCAGCCATCTATAACATTATAGTTGTTTGGCACATCATCTCTTGTAGTTTTAAGGTCGCCATGATCTCTTTTGTCATGATGTCAATTGTTGCTCCTAAATCCACTAGTGTGTTTTGGATGTGAGTCCTACTAATGTGAATAGTTAAAATGGGTTTTTTAGGATCATGATATTTAGGATTAGTTATCCGAGTCCTGACATGAGGTCATCTAATTGTCCTATTACATGAATGGTAGGAGGATCTTTCTTATTTCTTCTTAGATATTGAAGCATAGTTCTTTGATGGTTTTGTCATAAATAGGTACATCCTTTATAACTTTCAATAATAGAATCTTTATGTATAAATTACTTAGTTTGTATACAATATCAAAATCTGATTGGGGTTGTTACTTGGTTTGGTTTACCCTTTCTAAAAATGGTGGCACAACTAAGTCATTCTTTAGAGTGGAGGCCTTTGGTTTCTATGACTCCTTAGTAATATCTTCTAATGTATATTTATCTTCCTCATATTTTCTAGGTGATGATAGATCAACCAGTATTTTTCTCGACCATAGGTGAGAAGCTTGACAATCTAGATTGGATAGAGTGTAGGCCGGGTACTCATTTATTTCACTAGCACATGCATGTTAGTTTGGTTGATTGGACTTGTTGTTTAGGTTTGGAAAAAGGTTGTGCATGTAATGAAGGTATAGTCAGCATTTGGTTCATAGGTTGTGGTGGAGGAGGTAAAGAGAGTTGGTTCTGGTGGAAGGGTTGACTCTAGGGTGGTCTATGAGATTGTTGTTAACTTGGCCACTGCTCCCCTTGGTCGAAGTAAGGTTGTTTCCCATAAGGCATCTATGGTTCTTAGTGGGTTGAAAAATATGGTTTCCATTACTATTGATTATTTGTATAATGTGGTGAATACCAAGGAGGTAGAGTATATTAATTTTTCCAAAAAGAATTTACATTATGAGGTTATGGACCCTTAGCTATAAATTGTGCTCTTGGTTTTCCATATCTTTGTTTATTGATAAATCATACTTTTTCAACATTATGGTCCATAATTTGGTATGTTGTCTTCAATCCAAGTAGTTGTGAGTAGTTACTATTATCATTTTGATCTATGCAAATGCTTAAAATAATTGTAGTAGTGGCAAAGAAAGAGCGTTCATTGTGGAGATGCTTTTGTGGAATTTCAGATATAAAATGGATAAATCCTTTTCCATTTACTCATGTTTCCTCTTCAAATGTAGAGTATCTATTTGTGTAAATAGTGAATTCATTATGTGTGTCTTTATATCTTGTATCGGGTTCCCTATTTCAGATTTCATGATTCAGGAAATGGTGGCCTTTGTCATTAGGTGTGTAGGATATCTACATCCCCTAACTTTTCTCATGTTAATTTTTCTCATTATAGCTAAATTGTAAACATATCAAATAGCTATTAGGTTCATAGGTTCCATCAATTCTTCTATGATTCCTCTTAGTAATACTATCTTGAGAGAATCACCATCCATCATACAATTGGTAGCACACTTAACTAAACTTTGAACCTTTCTGCATAATCCCTTGGGGATTCATCAACTCTTTGAGTTATCTAGAATGTCACATCCCTTGTATCTTGTGCCTTACATTAATCCCAATACTTATCTCAAAAAATTTCTTTCATTTGATCCCAATATGATATCCCCTCTTAATCCCATAAACCACCTTAAGGTTGCATCTATTAAGATTGAAAGAAACAAGTTGATTTTTTGAGAGTCATCTTTGTACTCATATGTTCTACAAAACCTTGAATTCAAATAAGAAAGTATATGGGTTCTTTGTAGGTAGACCATGGAAGTGCAAAAGGATGGTAGGAGTTATGTTCTTCATTTTGGCTTCTTCATCTGTCTCTTTGATGGTAAATTGATAATCATCTTCTTCTTCTTCATGTTCAAACCTTACATGTCTCCTCCAATGGACTTCATTTTCTCCTTGCCTTTCATCTCTTAGTTGGTTTGATAAATCCCCCATTGTGAATAGGGTATTAGGCCTCCAATCAAAGGATTTAAATTTTGACTCAAGATGTCCAATGATTCCTAAGGGGAAGGATGAACTATAACTAGTTCAGTATTGACTTCAAGTTTATCCTTTACATGAATTTTAACTATTTTTCCAATTATATCAGGGTGATTCCATGAAGATGGGTAACACTTTTTGGCCAAATTTGGCGATGAAAACCTGATTTTTTACTCATGTGCTAGAGAGAAGCCCTCAAAACGCATATATTCCATGTGAATTTTGACTTGCAGTAAAAAAACAAATTCTAGAATATTATGTTGGCTTCATAGTGATATTTTAAAAAAAAAATTCCGATGTCATTTAATGTGTGAATTTTTGCATTTAATGAACTATGTGACCTTAAAAATTTGAAGAAGCTAATAAGTGGCTTGTGTCCACGTAGAGTAATT
>LPNX010870078.1:704503-813489 GCA_001517045.1 Pseudotsuga menziesii | reverse complement strand
AATATCAGATGTCCATCTTGGAAGATGGATCAACAGTAACCCACCCTTGCTTCTGCTGAATCTATTGTTGGCAAGTGGATAATTACAAATGGATAATTGGGTTTATAAGTGGATAGACCTGCAGAGCCCAGATCCACAGATGCAGATCCTACCGATCCAGATCCCGCAAAAGTACTACAACACCTGCGCTTTGAAGAAACCATAGGTCATCGTGTTTCCATATATGATTGACCCAGTTAAAGCAACATATGAGTTAGTGTAGGATCCAGATTGGGTACCAAGGCCTGTTGATTCATATCCAATTGCAACGATAGTTACAGATCCAATGGAGATCATGTTCCAAAAGACGATATTGATGCAAAGATAGCGGCATCGATACCAGCAGCAATGGAACTAGCACTTGTAGCAATAACGTCATCTTCCATTTAGTGCATCACATCAAATAATATTTCACTTTTTCTCTGTTGTCTATAGGTGTAATCACAAGAAAGACATCTCCTACAGTCAAGTCCATTTTTTTAATGCATTTTCGATAACAATTTACTCTATATATTATATACAGTGAACAATGTTTCATTTTTTTTGTTTTTGTTTTTTTAACATTTATATCACATTGCCTTCTCTAACAAGATAAAAAATTATATTGCCAACAATTGATACTGCAATGTCCTTTGATTCTAACTCCTCCAAGCTTGCGAGTTGCATTTTTCCCTTTGTATTAAAATTTCTCTATGTTTCCAAGGTTTAACATAGTAGTTCATTATGTTTTCACATATCTCTGTAGATTTAGTGTTTTCTATGCAAATGGGACAAAAGTATAATTGTTTTCTACTATCAAATGTAAACACATTTTGGAAGGTTTTTGTTTAAATTGAGTGCAAATCTCTAATACCATACATGGTGCTAGCATCATATGGGATTGATTTATCTACATCTTGGATTTCAATAAGCCAAAAAACCTATGATGATAACAATTTATTAGGGACAATTTGTAATGTTAATGTACATGATAAAGAAATATTTAAGACTTATAAATATTTTTCTTTAAATTTAAAATTACTAAAAATTTCAAAAACTAAATATCCACATACTTGCGCACAAGTTTTGGTTGTTGATTGTATTCATGGCTTAGATTTGAATGACACCATTCAACAACCTGGGCAGCTGATTGAAATCAATTAATAGAATGGTTCACCTGTGACTTTTGAAGCGCCTATTTTACACATGCTCCTACACCATCATGATCTCCTTTTCCATGGCTAGTATCAAAGAAATTCCAACGACGTCTAACGTTCGATGTTATATGAAGCCAACATAACCAAAAGAATGATTGTGAATATTTAAACTGTCATGCACATCCATATTACCATATCCAATGTTCATTGAATTCAATTTTAGGTTTTTTAGTGACACATAGAAAACATTGTCAATCCAATGTTGTACAAAATATGTATCATGTGTACGATCATCACTGATATCAAAGCGATTTTCCTTCATCACATGTCGATTTTTATTCGTGATTTCTATGCAATTTATATTGTATTGAGCATGCATATAAAAAATGGTCAAATATAGAAACTTGGTTAGAATAATAGTTTTCACTTTGTATCTCTTTTTGTGAAGCAAATGTGTAGTTTTCTGCAAAATCAACCACAAACAAAATTGTTCCTAGTGGAAAAAAATTCATGAGATTGTTTTATCTACAGATTTTTCCATCATTCTCGATGTTAATGCTTGGTATACTTCTAAATTTCTTTTTCAAATTTCATCAAAAAATCTATCACACATATTTTATTTTCTCTCAAATCAATTCCTTTGGAAAGAGCATCTGGAGAATTGTAGCATTTGGAGCATAATTGATATATTCATATGTCTTCCAATCAAAGGTTAGATTTGAAAACAACTGATCATTATCAATATGATATTTGTAGTGGAATAAAGCTAGACGTACACAATGATCACATTTTTTTCCACTTGCACATTTTTAATGTTAAAATAATCCATCATCTTCTCTCTCGCATAGAATTTCAGATATGAAAGAATGGATTGTGGGAGTGTGAGTTGAATTTAGGAAAAAAACATTTCACCAAATTCAAGAAACGTATCATAATACAATTCAAATTCCATGTGATAATGAAAATAACTTGTGTCACAAACAGTGAGAGGTCTAACATACCATGTTTTCTATTGTACCAATGTAGTGATTGCCTTATTAATTTCATGGTGATCCTCTTTGAATTTATTGAACAATTGTATTTGTGTCATTTCCAATATATGTTTTGCATAGGTTTCCTATTCATTTTGGGATACCCTTCATTGTATCACATCCTTTACGTTTGGTGAAACTTGAGAATTTGAAAGACAATATTCATGTACCATAGCTTTAACACTTTCTCCCAGTCTATTTTTGTAAGGTTGTCAACAAATAGTTGTCTACCAAGAAAGTTCATCATTTCCATCTATTTGCAATCAGAATTTGTTATGTTTGTACAATTTTTTTCTTAAGGTTCCTATTGTTTCTTCTAGTTGTTTCATCAAATATTTTTGTCTACTACTAATTGAAATGATTGATGTTTCAACTGCTCTATGTGCAGTGAAAGTATCATTTCTTCTCAATCTTCCAAATGGTTTTATTGCACTGGTTATATTTTCAAATACATTTTGTTTCACCTTTGAATATTTTGTCACCTTTTGAATACCCTATAATGATGTAGTGTCTTTTAACTTTCTAGACACTAAAAGCATCTTGAAATTTGATTGTGTACCATTGTTTATTTTTAAATAACTTTTTTTCATAAATTTGCCGAGCATTATATTTTGCAACGTGGTTGGGTATTTTGTCCCTGAATTTTTCATGATTATTATTTTGCAACATTCCATCATCAATGTTGAAAACTCTAATATATTTCAATTAAATTAAATTTAGAATATTGAATGTACTAAATTAGAAACATAAGATAAAATCAATTTCACATTTATTAATTCTTTAAAAAAAATTCAATTATAAATTAAATTGAATATATTGAAAATTTACACACACACACACACACACATGTACATACCCATGCTTGACTCGATTTTTGCTTCATTATGAATTTCAACAATGCCTTCAACATCTCAATTGACATCATGAGACAATTCTCTTTCTATTTGTTATGAAGTGTTTTCAAAATTAGAATTCATTATAAAAAATAATTTATTGGATTTCTAAAAAATGTATAGTATATATACATACCTAGTTTGATTTCCTGTTCTTGAACTTGATTTTCAATATTCATTACATCAACATTAGGATGTAAAACTCTATTTTCATCTTCAACAAGGATCTTTCCACTAGGTGTAAGCTTTTTTCTTTTATTATGATAGAGTCTTTTCTTTTCATTATGAACAACATCATATCGAGTGCAATTATATTTTATTTGACATTGTATTTTATTGCCCATGATTGTTCAATCTATATAGGTTTTAAAAAAATTAAGACCTTATAACAAAAAAAATAAAAATTCGAAATAATTGTCAGTCACTTAAAAATGAACAATCTCTGAAATGTTGAAATTAATTATAGTTTATAATAAATTTATTTCAAAGTAAATAAAAAAATATTTTCATACTCTCACTTAAAATACTTGCAAGAATCTTCACTTCATAAGAATTTCGATAAGAGAACCTTCACTATAGAAAAAATTGGATAAAAAAATCATCATCTTAGAAAAAATTGATAACAACACATTTAAGAAAAATTTCATCATAAAATAAATTATCAAAGAGAATTTCTACTATAAGAGAAATTGATGAAAAATATTTTCCCATAAAAAGAAGAGAAAATTGTATTTGAGCAAAAAAAACCACTTTAAAATAAATTTCTATTGAGACTTTCAAAGACTACCTTAAAAGAATTTGTCTTTGAGCCTTTGAGAAAACACTTTAAAGAAATTTCCTTTGAGTCTTTGAGAAAACACCTTAAATGAAATCTCCTTTAAGGCTTTGAGAAAACACNGGGGGGGGGGGGGGGGGGCGGGATGGTTGTTGGGTGAAGCAAGTGGTAACGTTGAAATGTTGTAAATGAAAGGTCTCATGTTTCAATCCCCCCCAAACTTACCCGTGTGCCATGGTTTGGGCCCTGTGGATGCACCCCTGTGGATGCACCTAGGGGTATATTGGTAGCGGGATTGGATCCCTGAACCCCGTGTCACACGAGTACTAAACGCGTCCCCAGTTGTCGATTCCCGTAGTAAAAAAAAATCACCTTAGAAAAACTCTCTTAGGAAAAAATCACCTTAAAAAATCCCTTAGAAAAAAAAATTAATAAAAATCTTGTAGAAAACCTTTTGTATAGTTCACTATGAAAATCATCAAATGAGGGTGATGATGGGAGACATGGAAATGAGGAGGGTGAGTAGCATGTCAAGGATGAGAGGACACATGACGAGTAGAATGACAATGATGAAGAGTGTTGGCATCAATTATGGTTATGGTGATGTGATTAAAGATGAAAATTTTGCGTGGAAAGGTGGTACGAGGAATTGGGAAACTTTAAGGGTCAAGAGGAGGAGTGGAGAAGGGTAAGGTTGGAAACCACGATGAACTATGTTGGAAATTAATGGAGAATGTGAGAGGGGTACAAGGTCGAGGATCAAATACAGGGCTCTAATTATGGGATCCTCTCCTTTCATGCCCCTATATGTTATTTTATCCTTTATCATTTTCTATATTTGTCGTGGTAAATTCAGGAATGACACTTCGCTAGTTACCAAGTTGAAGTTAGGCGCTATGTTTAGTTGGGATAGCTTTGTGTTTGGTACTTTGGTTGCACAAATGGATTCAAGTGAGGAGGGCATTGGAAAGGAAAAGAAGGGGAGGAATCAAGAAAGCAGACAACAGTTGTGAGCTATACAGGCTGCATGGATTTACTAGTCCTTTATTTCTCCCTTGATCTAGGCCGAAATTGAGTTAGAAGAACAAGGATCATGGTGGGAATTGGAGGATTCACCACGTCAGAAGGAGTTTTTCACCCTGGAATAGTCGATATAGTACCAAGGCTTGTTGTGTGCTAGGCAGGCTCTATTTGAATGTATTGTTTCCCTGTTCTGGGTGATGAAAGGCCTTCTTGGATGGGTGTTGCTAGAGTGTGCAGAAAAAGAAAATAGGGACAATGTCCCAGTTCAATTATGGAAAGAATTGTATTCAGATACCTGTCTCATGCACATGAATATATATGCTCTGTAAAAGGATATGCCACATTCCTTTCCTTCCTCGGACGATCATAGCGGGGGTTCTGGATGTAGCAGTGTTAGAACAAAGGGGTGAACTAATGGGCGACCGTGGGAAAGCTAGAATGGAGTCCACTCCTGTGGCTTCCAAAATTTTGTTTGGCCCTTGTCATGGGTCCAAGAATATTGTTTGATTTCAGTCGTAGTTAGATAGTTCTTTTTTAGTTTTTTTGAATTAATACGAAGGAGGTTAAACAGTCAGTTGATAGGATTCTTAAGTTGAGTTTGTTGTTAGGCATTTGTTGTTGGTTAAGAAAGGGCTAAAAATGTAAGTGTTGGTTTGGATTATGGTAAATGTTTTATGTTTCTTCTAGCTTGTTTTCTCCTTGGTGGGAGGGGATTTTTTAGGTTGTGGATTGTTTAAGGATGTATAGACCAACATGATGAATTGGTGATATGAAAATGCCAGGATATTTTAGTTAATCAGCAAGAATTTGAATTTGAATTTGTTTTTAATTGTTAAACTTCAAGAAGGCATAAAGATAGTAACATGTAAGAAAACTTAAGACATAGAATTATGGACCTAAACAAAGAAATGCAACCACAAAGTTGAATACTGATATTTTTTAAAGGAGTTTGGCTCAGAATGCCTCTGTCTTTGGGTCCACTTCTAGTGCGATCAATTTATTAATTCTTCAAATGCAATGGTTATAACAATTTATGGAGAATGAATGAAGTCCAGTACCAATTGTGTACAAAGAAAATACACAACCAATGCAATACCTCAAGTGCACAAGTTGAAGCATGGTATCTTCAAGCACTGGAAGCCACACAGTTTGATTCCACACTTTGGAACTTCTATATGCATAAAGGAGTCTCGATGATTCCTTTATTTCCTATGCTTCTAAATCTCCCTCGATTATCTTTGTCTCTTTGACTGACTTAGATCTTCGCTTATTCCTCCATGTCTTAAAATAGTTTGTTGAATAGAAGAATTTGGCTAGTGAATATCCATGTATAACATGCCAAATTTGGGACAAATTCCATCCGGATTCCCAAATTAACCGTAGGATAAGAATACATGCGTAAATCGAGAGCGTAGTGGCATGAAATGAGGATTGAATTCATAGATTTGTGTCCAAATATCATTGTACAACCAAAAACCAAATCGGCATATGTAATCTCTAGTTTAAACCAGGGCCATTGATCTAAAATACAGTCGAGCGAGCTGGACCGTCGATCTGCAATACCCTGACTGCTCTGATGCCAAATTTTCCACTACTGACCTGTTCCAATTGTTCTAACCCAACATCAGAAGTCAGGAGTCGGAACAGGAAACACCACTTCCCCAAATTTCCTCTTGACTCCCACCACCCATCTCTTCCATAATTCAAAAGTCAACAGTTGGCACAGGCTCAGTGTTATATCCCAAATCGATACTTCTCCTTCCATGATGCTGCTCCCATGGCGACACTTCATAAAGTTATTTCCACTCACCCAAAGGACACTATGGATGGAAGAGAGTTATATTGGTGCTTATAAGTATGGTATTAACATGTTCAATGGTTACTCAACAAGTAGGGAAATTTTGACCACAGTTGGAGCCTCAAAACCCCCTAAAAATGGAACCCCCCCCCAAAAAAAACACCCTTTACACTTGGTCCACCTACATTTCCCCATTGTACATGCATTCTTATAGTGTCCCAAGTGTGTGTGACATGTAAGATACCCCTTTCCCACCATTTTGTTCCTAAAATATGCCTAAAAGTATAAAAAATATTGAAAATTGGAGCAGTTTTGGTGATTTTGGAAACTTCCTCCTCGATTACAATTGCTTTCTCCTGATGGTAACCATATCCTTCCCCTTTAAAATAAATACGGATGAACCATGGAAGGTATATTTTGGCTAAGTAATGTTATGTTGGAGAAATTTCAAGAGGTGATTGAAGAGAAATAAGGTATTGTTGCAGCTGCAACTATTTTCCCAAATTTTTAAAAATTTTGGATCCTCCTTTTAATTTTATCTTTCTTGGGATTGTTTGGATTCCTGAATTTTGTCTTACCTCTGCTACAAATTTGGATCTTTTGAGGTTGAATTGAGGTCAACTATTTTCTTTCATTTCGGAAGTTGAATGATCTAAAACTGCCAATACTTTTGACTATGGAACTTAACATTTTTTGATTTTTTCAATGGTTTGGTTTTATCACTGTCGGAGGTTTGTTGAAGATGGAGGTTTTAGTTCTCTATGCCGCCGCTGTTTCGGAGATGAAACGAACTAATTTTATCGTTGCACAAATTTAAAGTCTTTCGAACACTTAACGTTTTCGATGATTTTTTCTGATTGCTATCGGATGTCTATTGATGTGTGATTCGGGGCATTAGTTTCTATATCGCCACTATTTCGGAGGGAAAATAGAGAGTGTGCCGATGGCTAGTTCTGATTTTCGTTGATGCCTTGGTTTTATTATTGAAACTTTTTACTTTGTGATGTTTTTGTTTTCGCTATCAGAACGGTGTTGATGATTGATCGGAGGACTAGTCTTTTGTGTTACCGACACGGTGGCACCTTTGAGGTTTGAGTCACCAATATTTAGTAGTTAAAGTTTCCGATCGTCGATGTTTTCATGATTACCGGGACCCGTAGTTGGTTTTTCACCCGTCATTGCGGCTTTCTAGTGAACTATCTCGCTGATGATTAGTGGTTCTGAGTTTTGACCTTTAGCTTTACAGTTGCCGACCGCCGATGTTTTTATGTTTCCTGTAGAACCTTTAGTCTGTATGACTTCCGCCATTGCGGCTGCTTAGTGAACTAACCGTCCGACATATAGTGCTTCCGCTCTTCGATGCCGATGTGTTTAGTGGGTAGTGGTTTCGATCTCCGATGCATGACTATCGACGACGTTTAGTGCTTTATTTCGCCGATGTTTTATTTTGTCGCGGAATCCTTAGTCTATTTGTGGCTTGCCATTGTGGATGTCTAGTCAACTATCTGCCCAATGTTAGTGTTTCTGATCACCGATACACAGTCATCGCGATATTAGTCGTTGGCATCGTCGACACTGCGGAGATGTTAAAGATTATAGCCCCGACACTTAGCGTTAAAGGTCTCCGACGTTGATTGACTTAATAGTCTCGCGGGACCCATATTCTGATTGTCTTCTGCCATTGCGGCTCCTCAGTGAACTGATCATCCGATGCTATAGTGCTTCCGCCCGCCGATGATAGTTTTGTTTTCGCCCGATGCTTAAGTAGTTCTGCTCGCTGAGAGGGTTTTTCCCGCCTTTTTATGTGCTTTTACTCTATTTTATGATGGTAGAGTTGTTTCGTTGGTTTTGGTCGAGTCTAGTTTTCTCCGAGATGAGGAGCGCAGTTTAGGGTTCATATTGGCGGTTACATTGCTGTGATTCATGCTTTCTTCAGAGGATTTCGAGTTAGTCCAGATGTGACCTAGATTGAGATAAAGACTCTATTTTTCAGGCTTGTGACTTTAGTTTGGACAATGGATTTAGCGGATTTCAAGATACGAACTTGCAAGATTTTCTTTGCATTATCAATTTTCTTTTCATGCATTAATATTATTGATAGTTCATTTTACAGGATGTATGTTTTGATACAGTTTGTGTTACTTTGTCAAGCGCTAAGTGGTCTAAGAACAGGTTGTGTTTATGACAGAATGATTGTTGTTGCAAAGAAGATATGTCTAAAAGGGAGGCAGCAAGGAAGGAAGTGGTTGAAGAATGATGAAGCAAAGATAGAGAAGAGAAGAATAAAGTGAAGGTCTAAGCTCAACAGGATCTAAAAAAGGACCAACAGATTACTGAGCATAATCAATAGCAGAAGAGGCCCAGGCTTGGGAAAAGTTCATCGACGACCAAGCTGGTCCCTCTTTATAAAAATGCTATTAAATTTTAGTTTAATGTAATGTATTGTACAATGCTCACTAAAAGACAAAATTGTGGATTTAAACGGTTGGGGAGCCCAAAGGTCACCGGAGGGCAACCCAAAGGTTTGTGGTTTTGTATAAATATAGGAGAGTTAGATGTAGAGAGGGGACTTTTTCCCAGTTAGATTTGTGAGAGTATGTTGTAAGAAGAACTATTTCCTTTTGCAATAAAGAATTACAAGTTTCATGTTGGAGAAAGCTTGGTGGAATTTTTCAAATGCTGTGCTATGGATCTGTTGAATGTGAACTATTTCATTTTCAGCTTGTGTCCATTAATTGTGAGATCATTCTAACTCTTTGAACCTATGTTCGTGTTATGAGTGCACTCTAGTTTATTCTATGAAATTTCCACTATGAGTAATGAAGGATTTTCATAAACAATAAGATATCTTGTCGTTGATATATCTATTAATGTTCATGTGTTTTGAAATAAGTAACAGCTATCTGTGATTTTTATTAATGCATGCGTAGAAATACATTACTCATTTATAAATGATAATATTTCTCCCTAGGGATAGGTTAGATAGTTAGTTTTAGTTTCTTGCTGTGTGTGATTTAGATGCGAGAGAGTTAAGACGAGAGGTAAGAACCTGCGCATCACATTGTGACCGCTCCTCGTATTCTCTTTCAATTTGCATTCTTAGATAGGCACTTGCACATCATACTTAAATTCAAAGAACTAAAATATACACGGTGGACCGGGTCGTAACCGGTAAAACCTTTATTTTGTTACTTGACCTACGGTAGCCGGATCGTAAACCGGACGGATTCTCCATACCAAACAGTAACGGGCTAGTTGGGAATGTTTACTGGGGAGAATCCCTAACTGTTGTTACCTACGATTTTCCAGGCCTCAACAGTTTTTGGCACTAGAAGGAGGGCAGCCAGTGCATGGCTAGCCGAGGAAACCCATTTCCTCGAAATTAATCCACCGATAATAGTTTTGAGAGCAGTTTGTTTCCCAATCCAATTCCTGAAGAGAAAGGTAAAGAGCATCTATATTCTGTCTATAATGAAGTAGTTGATGATCTGAGAAGAATTACTAGGGATTATGCGAAGAAAATCGGTGGATTACCGATTATCCCTACCTTACCCATAAGAGAATATTAGAAGAAAGACTGCCCTATATTGGAAGACGCAGTGTTGGTTGAAAATTTTGAAGAACTGTTAGAAACATCCTTACAGGAAGTTGTTCAACCTCTGAATCAGTTGGACCCAGATACACCTTACTGTTCACCTGTTCATACCCCTGTTCACTCACCACCTCATTCTCCACCCAGAATCATGGATCATGTAAATGCAAACCAACCAAATCCACCACCTGCTTGGAAATCTAGGTCACCTTTGAACTTGGCAGCTCCCTTGCATGATTTGCACCAAGCTTTTGACAAAATGTTGCCTAAGTTTGACCCAAGTGAAAAAATTCTGGTAGATGATCATTTGCAAAGTTTTTACTTGGATATAGAAGGACTACGAGCAGGAGAGCATGAAGATGTGGTTTGTAGATTGTTTCCACATACCCTGAAAGGAGAAGCAGCCTCATGGTATTTTGCTCTTCCTGCAAATTCAATCACAGACTAGGACACATTTGAAAGAATTTTTAGAAGTAAATATGCACTCCAGAAAACTCATGCAGCGTTAATGAAAGGGTTATGCGCTTTAAAGAAAGAAAGAAAGGAAAAAGTGCACCGTTTTACTCAAAGATTTGCCGCTTATCTAAAAAAAAATTCTGCAACTAGTAAACCATCTGATAAAGTTGTAATTGAATACGATACTTCATCTCTGGGACCTGACTTGGCCATGTTTGCCAAGATGTCAGTCAAACCTACATTATCAGAAACTTATGAAGAAGCTGAGAGGGTGGAGGCTGAGAAGGAGAGCATAGAAGATTATCCTGTGTAGTCGGAAGAAAAAACTTTTGGTAAGAAAGCTTTATTACTGACTAAGACTAAGGATGAGCAGTCACATGACTTTGAAGGGATGTTGAAGATGATGCAGAAGCTATCCAACATAGTGATATATCTAGAAAATGAAGCTTACAAATCATATAAGCCTTACTATAAAAGGAGAGAGTACAACAATCAACCTAAACCTCCTCCTCACAGTCCTGCATCAATGAATTTAACTGAGGTAGGCATGGATAATTTTTGCACCTTTCATCAGCAACCCCATTCTGAGAAGAATTCCCCCCAATGGATAAACTCTATGACATTGGTAATGAATTCATTATTGGACTCCAAACTAATAGAAGCTGACGAGGAGGAAGGAAAAGATAATCAACCCACTGAAAAACAAGAGGAGGATGCTTTGGTTTTATGGGATTGTGTCTCACTATTTGATACAGAAGAGGAAGGTTCACTGAAACAAGAAAAAACATTAGAAACAAATGTGGCAACTAGAAGTCAAAGGTTGTTAAAAGAAGACAATTCCATACTTCTGAAAATTAAGAGACTTCAGGAAAATATGAAGAAAATACGGAAGGACAATACAGCTGATAAGATACCTGAGTTTACCATTACAAGCCAATATCCTAAGAGAATTAACATGCCTGTTAAGCCTATGGAAGACAAGGTTGATAATGTAAAGAAGAATCTCAAAACACCTGAGATAGGGTATGATATTGTGGAGGACATTAAAAGGGCTAAGGCAAATATCTCAATATTCGAAATGTGCAATTTACCTCAGCAGAAAGAAAAATTGTTAAAAGCACTTGAAGTACCAGAGGAAGAGCTTCCCACTAACAACCAACATGTAGAAGAAATTGGTGAAGCAAGTGTGGGAGGTAAGTCTAAGGGGAAAACCCCACCATTTCTCTTAACTTTTGAGATTTTCGACTATAGTGCACAACTGTTTAGTAGAATCAGGGGCATCAATCAATGTTATGCCACTTTTAGTCTGTAAGAAGATCAATGGACAACCTAAACCATCCACTTGGCAAGTTATTCAATTAGACAGAACAGCTGTGAAAGTAGTCGGGGAAATGGAAGATGTTCTAATTCGCTTGTTTGCAAATGAGAAGGTATGTCAGTACATTGATATTATAGTTGCAGACATTCCATATGCTTATGGACTTGTTTTGAGTTGAGACTGGTCAGCAAAGCTAGATGGATATTTTGCATCAGATTGGTCACATCTGCGGTTGCCTAATAAGGGAAGTACAAATTAGATAAAAATATTAAGAGAGCACAATGTTACTCAATTGGAAGAAAAAAATGAACCAGTGAATTCTATGTTGGGAAATTATCTAATTGAGCTAGAACCGGGAAACTACCAAGCGGAAGAAGCTAGCAGTACACTAGACACCCAGCTCGATCTCCTTCGATTTTCACGGGCTGATGAGATTGATTATATAATAGATTTAGTTTCTGATATAGTTTTTAATTCAAGTTTTGTAGAACTAGATAACGGGTAGGCCTTTTCAATTTGCAGTCAAGCCTAGGCCCTTAACTTACAAGTTGCCAGATTTACAGGGGTGGGTAGAGAACTAACCAGTTAGTGTTTTAGTTCTCAAATTTTATTTTTCTTGATTTTTATTTCTCGATTATCTTGTACATAAATAAACTGATTGATTTGTTTGTTTTTAGTTAGGGTTTGATTGATCTTAATAAAGAAGCAAACTTTTGGTTGCATGGAGTTCATCAGAATTTTGGATTAACTAAGATCCTTGATTATAAGACTGTGTATTATTGATTTATTTGAAAGAAATTCTTCTAGTTTAGCAGTTTTCCTAAATGGATATGAACACATTGAATTCCTACTTAATCCTTGTAAAATAAATCAAGGTCAAAAGGTCTAGAATACTATTTCTAGGCTTTCATCCATCTCACATCTAAAATGTCTTAGGGGCTGATAGCAAAAGACCCATGGAAAGGAAGCAGGGTAAACAGTATATTATATATAAATGATCCCATGCCAAGAATTGAAAGCCAAAAGGCAAATAAGAGTCAAAAAAAAGAAAAAATCTCCTAAGAAAGTAATATGTATCAAAACAAAGTACTGAATCATATGAGTACAAAATTGCCAAAGTTCTTCTCCGTCCGTGAGCTGAAAATTAAATACATCTCTCACACAAAAGGACACTATGGATAGAGGATCCTGAATAAAAAATTTAGAAAGAAGGCATGTAGGAGGACTCAGAAAGGACAAAAAGTCCAAAAGCACAAAAGTGCAAAATGGCATGGGAATGAGGAACAAATGAATATTTCTATTTACCATATGTTACAATCCTGTGGTGTCCAAGCTAGGAGCTACCCAAAGACAGAGGTAAAGAATGAAACTCATATTCCTAGCCTTAAAAGAGTTATCTTGAATTTGAAATCTTGGTTTCCATTTTCCTAAATTGGATTATCATCAATGATTAAAAGTACATACATTTTCCATTTGAGAAATCCAAACATCTAGAAGAATTCAACATGTTGGTTTTATTGTCAAACAGTCTGTTACTTAAAGAAGAAATTGTCTAGAGATCTGGGTTCACCAGGTAGTCGCCAATTGTTGCAGCTGCAACTATTTTCCCAAATTTCTAAAAATTTTGGATCCTCCTTTTAATTTTATCTTGCCTGGGATTGTTTGGATTCCTGAATTTTGTCTTTCCTCTGCTACAAATTTGGATCTTTTGAGGTTAAATTGAGGTCAACTATTTTCTTTCATTTCGGAAGTTGAATGATCTAAAACTGCCAATACTTTTGACTATGGAACTTAACATTTTTTTATTTTTTCAATGGTTTCGTTTTATCGCTATTGGAGGTTTGTTGAATATGGGGGTTTTAGTTCTCTATGAAACGAACTAATTTTACCGTTGCACAACTTTAAAGTCTTTCGAACACTTAACGTTTTCAATGATTTTTTCCTGTTTTGATGATTTTTTCTGATCGCTATCGGAAGTCTATTGATGTGTGAATTGGGGCATTAGTTTCCATATCGCCGCTGTTTCAGAGGGAAAATAGAGAGTGTGCTGATGGCTAGTTCTGATTTTTGCGGATGCCTTGGTTTTATTGATCAAACTTTTTACTTTGCGATGTTTTTGTTTTCGCTATCGGAACAGTGTTGATGATTGATCGAAGGACTAGTCCTTTGTGTTGCCGACACGGTGGCACCTTTGAGCTTTGAGTCGTTGATATTTAGTAGTTAAAGTTTCCGATCACCGATGGTTTCATGATTACCGGGACCCGTAGTTGGTTTGTCACCCACCGTTGCGGCTTTCTAGTGAACTATCTCGCCGATGATTAGTGGTTCTGAGTTCCAACCTTTAGCTTTAGAGTTGCTGACCTCCGATGTTTTTATGTTGAACGTAGAACCTTTAGTCTGTATGACTTCCGCCATTACGGCTGCTTAGTGAACTAACTGTCTGACATATAGTCCTTCCGCTCACCGATGCTAATGTGTTTAGTGGGTAGTGGTTTCTATCTTCGATGCATGACTATCAGCGGCATTTAGTGCTTTATTTCACCGACGTTTTATTTTGTCGTGAGATCCTTAGTCTGTTTGTGGCCCGCCATTGCGGCTGTCTAGTCAACTATCCGCCCGATGTTAGTGTTTCTGATCGTCGATACACAGTCATTGCGATATTAGTCATTGGCATCGCTGACACTGCGGAGATGTTAAAGATTATAGCCCTGACACTTAGCGTTAAAGGTCTCCGATGTCGATTGACTTAATAGTCTCGTGGGACCCGTAGTATGATTGTCTTCTGCCGTTGCGACTCCTCAGTGAACTGATAATCCGATGCTATAGTGCTTCCTCCCGTCGATGAGAGTTTTGTTTTCGCTTGATTCTTAAGTAGTTCTACTCGCGGAGAGGGTTTTTCTCGCCTTTTTTATGTGCTTTTACTCTATTTTATGATGGCGGAGTTGTTTCGTTGGTTTTGGTCGAGTCTATTTTTCTCTGAGATGAGGAGCGCAGTTTAGGGTTCAAATTGGCGGTTACATTGCTGTGATTCATGCTTTCTTCGGAGGATTTCAAGTTAGTCCAGATGCGGCCTAGATTGAGATAAAGAGTCTGTTTTTCGGGCTTGTGACTTTAGTTTGGACAATGGATTTAGCGGATTTCAAGATACGAACTTGCAGGATTTTCTTTGCATTATCATTTTTCTTTTCATGCATTAATATTGCTGATAGTTCATTTTACAGGATGTATGTTTTGATACAGTTTGTGTTACTTTTTCAAACGCTAAGTGGTCTAAGAACAAGTTGTGTTTATGACAGAATGATTGCTGCTACAAAGAAGATATTTCTAAAAGGGAGGCAACAAGGAAGTAAGTGTCTGAAGAATGAAGAAGCATAGATAGAGAAAAGAAGAAGAAAGTGAAGGTCTAAGCTCAACAGGATCTAAAAAAGGACCAATGTATTACTGAGCATAATCAATAGCAGCAGAGGCCCAGGCTTGGGAAAATTTCATCGGCGACCAAGCTGGTCCATCTTTATAAAAGTGCTATTAAATTTTAGTTTAATGTAACGTATTGTACAACGCTCACTAAAAGACAAAATTGTGGATTTAAACGGTTGGGGAGCCCAAAGGTCATCGAAGGGCAACCCAAAGGTTTGCGGTTTTGTATAAATATAGGAGAGTTAGATGTAGAGAGGGGAATTTTTCCCAGATAGATTTGTGAGAGTATGTTGTAAGAAGAACTATTTCCTTTTGCAATAAAGAATTACAAGTTTCCTGTTGGAGAAAGCTTGGTGGAATTTTTCAAATGCTGTGCTATGGATCTGTTGAATGTGAACTATTTCATTTTCAGCTTGTGTCCATTAACTGTGATATCGTTCTAACTCTTTGAACCTATGTTCTTCTTATGAATGCACTCTAGTTTATTCTATGAAATTTCCACTGTGACTAATGAAGGCTTTTCATAAACAATAAGCTATCTTGTTGTTCATATATCTATTAATGTTCATGTGTTTTGAAATAAGTAACAGGTATCTGTGATTTTTCTTAATGCATGCACAGAAATATATTACTCATTGATAAATAATAATCTTGCTCACTAGGGATAGGTTAGATAGTTAGTTTTAGTTTCTTGCTGTGTGTGATTTAGATGCGAGAGAGTTAAGACGAGAGGTAAGAACCTGCACATCACATTGTGACTGATCCTCGTATTCTCTATCAATCTGCATTCTTAGATAGGCACTTGCACATCATACTTAAATTCAAAGAACTAAAATATACACGGTGGACTAGGCCGTAACCGGTAAAACCTTTGTTTTGTTACTTGACCTATGGTAGCCAGACCATAAATCGGATGGATTCCCCATACCAAACAGTAACGGGCTAGTTGGGAACGTTTACTGGGGAGAATCCCTAACTGTTGTTACCTACAATTTTACAGGCCTCAACAGGTATATTTGTACTTGTTGCCATTCATTAATGAGAATTTGACAAATTTTTCGTCCTTAACAATTGTGTTCATTCATGCCTGAAATTTGGTTATATGTTGATGATCATTAGATTAGATACTTTATATCTATGTTTTGTATGAATTTCAACATTATTTATGTATCCAAATGTTTTGAGGAAGGTATTGGAGTAATTGTGCAGTTCTTGTACTAAATATCAATATTCGAACTCAAGGTTTCAGAGAAAGCTAGGACCAACATTTCTAAAAAGGTGCCTATGAGTCCTCTTCCCTAAACCCTATTTATGTCTTTTTGATCCCAATTGTTTATAAAGAGTATTTTATGTATCTAGTTAACTCTGATATGTCATATTATTCAACCCCAATATGGTGGTGACCTCAAACCCAGTAATAGGATAAATTCCCTAACAACACTTAACACAACTATTTTTCCCTCACTCGACTTTCGATTGTGACTTCGGAAGTTGAAGATAGACCCTGCTTCTACATGCCACATGTCGAAGGGTGATTAGTCCAAGTGCCAAAGCTTCAAACTGTAATAAATTCTACATTTGAAGTCCAAATATGACAAAATGGGTATCATCAGAAATCTCTCGATAATCCCTGTACATCTGTAACCTTTCCTTAAGCATTTGAAGAATTTCAATTTTAGTCAAATGGGAGATCCTCTGGGATCAAACCTCCCCACTAGAAGATTTTGGACCACCCAAATACTTAAATCACTCAGCATCAAGGTGAGGGTACAACTCCGTCACCTTTCCAGTCTCTATCCATTGTGCTTTGCTTGGATGCATTCCTCTCTATAATCTTCTTGAAAGTACACACATGAATACCTCCGCATGTGTGAGTAATGGGAGTTTATGTTGCGCCATTCAATTGCAACTGGTTGTTAGCCTTTAGACAGATACTTATCCAGTAGCTGTTGAAGAAGCAGCATTTTCATAAGCAGTTCCAAGAGCAGCAGTACCACTGTAAGCCCCAGCACAAGCATTACAATCATCATTTGAACGAGCATAATTCCAAGTAGCACTAGTCCCAACATTATCTAAAATGGCATTGCCTATAAATTATACTCCTAGAACCTGGACTATTGGGGTGGGAAATGAAGTAAGGAATTAAGACCCAAATGAAGGTATTCCACATCTCCCCTTCATGAAGCTCTTACTCTTATGTCAAGAATGACATCGTCTTGCAACTATCATATACTCAGGTGAAATATCATCTATAGAAGGAATTTGTACATTAGTCTCCTCATCCATTATCATAATAGGTTCACACAACTTAAGATTCTCAACATTAACAAGTGAATATATCTGTCTATATAGGGGTAAATATAACCAGAAAGCATTATTACAACCTTTATCTAAAATTGTGAAGGGTCCATACCTTAGTGGATTAAGTTTTTTACCTATAGTTAAGTTGGTCTTTGCTGATATACAACCATACTTGATCACCAACCTAAAAATGATGATCCATTAGATGCTTGTCATGTCTGGTCTTGTAATGGACTTGGATCTTTTCCATCTGTTCTTGTACCGCATGGTGTATCAACTGGATTTGTTGGATGAACTTTAAGGCCTTGTCTGCATCAACTTAACCATTTTCCATAGAATATTTCTCATAAACAAAGTCTAAAGGAGACTTTGGAAAGTAGCCAAAACATGTCTCAAATGGAGATCTACGAGGAGAAGAGTGAATGGAATGGTTGTAGGCATGTTGTACATAGTGCAACTTTTCATCCCAAAGCTTAGGATGCTTAGAACAACACCCTCAGAGTAGATGTACCACCGTGTGGTTGATTTCTTCAGTTTGACCATCGGCTTGTGGATTATAAGTAGTTCTCTTGGTCAACTTGGTGTCCATAAGTTCCCACAAAATTGACCAAAAATTCCAAAGAAAATGAGAATCTTGATCAGATACAATCCGAAGTGGGTAACCTGAAATGAACGTATACAAAAAGAAAAATAATTGAGCATTCATCTCTGCTATGACCTTCTTTTTACAAGGCATCATAATGCACATTTTATTGAATCTATCCACAACCACATACAAGTAATCATGACCTTTCCTAGACATAGGTAAATGTCCCATGAAATCCATAGACACACTTTCCCATGGACGAGAAGGTACATGGAGTGGAGTGTACAAGCCCAATTTTCTATTGCTTGGCTTAATTGTAGCACATATAATACATCCCTTTACATTTTTTGATACAGTCTCATTCATTCGAGGCCAATAGAGATACCTTTGAGGCTGAGCTACTATCTTGCCTACTCCAAAGTGACCATATATAAGAGAAGTATGAGCTTCTTTGATTACATGAACTCTTTCACTATGTGGAATACAAACTTTGGTAAGATGATACAATAATTTATCATGAACAGATAATTCAATTCTTCAAATTGAGTGCCATGCATTAAAGATTCATACACATCTTTAAAATATTCATCCTTAGGATATTCTTCAATATAGTTGTCATGAGACAAAGGACTTTGTTGTAATATGAAAATTGCATTGATTATTGGAGGTCTTATAAAATATCTGTAAATTTATTCTAAATTCTTTTTTTATACTTTATAATTAAGTGGAATTGTTGTAGAAAACCCATCCACTTAAAATGTCTATTCTATTGTAACTTGGTTTGTGAGTGCAAATATATAAGTGGTTGATGATCAATATGTATAATGGTTTCTTTACCCATCAGATAATGCTTCCATTTTTAACACTTTGTACCAATGTGTATAATCCTTTATCATAGGTAGGATAGTTACTTATCACAAATGAAAATGTCTCAGAATGATAATAGATTGGTATTCATCCCTGCATAACAATGACTCCCATGGAAATCCCACTAGAATTTGTTTTGATCACAAATGGATATCATAAATCTGGTAGCATCAAAACTACTGCAGTGCTAATTCTTTCCTTTAAAGTGTCGAAGGATTTTTGTTGCTTGCCTCCCCACCGGAAAGATTGATTAACACTCATCAATGAATGTAACGGTGCTGCAATGGAGGAAAAACTGGCTATGAACTTTCTCCAATATTGGACTGGACCAAGAAAGCTTCTAACCTTTGTGACTATTTTTAGCCTTGGCCAATTTACAATGAGTTTGACCTTGGCAGGGTCTACTTTTAGTTGGCCTCCACCAATGACATGGACTAAGTATACTAAATATCTTTGATCAAATTCACACTTTGACATCTTTACATACAAATTTTGCCTCCTTAATACATCAAGCACCTTTCTTACATGAGCAACATGCTCTTCCCAAGTACGACGAAAAACAAGAATATCATCTAAGTAGACGATGACAAAAACCATTGATGAATGGTTGGAAGACATCATTCATCACTCTCATAAAAGTAGTCGGGGCATTACATAGCCTGAAAGTCATAACCATCCCTTTGTACAACCCCTATCTTTTCTTAACAATAGTCTTCCATATATCATTTTTCAGAAATTCTAATATGATGGTAAGCGCTATGCAAGTCTAACTTAGAAAAATAAACTGCATGTTTCAACTAATCAAGTAAATCATTAATACGTGGAAGTGGATACCTATTATTTACCGTGATATTGTTCAAAGCTCGTTAGTCGATGCACATTCTCCAATATACATAATTCTTTGGAAACAAAATGATTGGTGAACCACATGGAAAAGATCTCGGTCTAATTATTCAACTTCTAATAAGATCTCATATCTTTTCCTTTATCTCTTCTTCTGCGTCATTGCCATTTGGTACATGCCAATATTTGTAAGTGGAATATCCCGTTGTAGTTGTATCTCATGTTGTATCCCTATCTTGGGTAGTAATCTTGCTGGCTCTTAAAATACTTCATCAGATTGAGAAATTGTTTTAACCATTTCAGATTTATGCTTCGGATAACCTTCTTTAAAGGCTTTCGATGAGTCATCATTCTTCTCTTTGACTTTAATCATCACCAATACAAAAAATTTACTAGCATTCACTAACCTTTTCATTTGACCTACATAGATTAGTGGCAAGCTACTTTTCATATGATGTGCATGTATAGCATATTCAATTTCGTCCTTGAAAAGGAGATATTGATTCTTCTCGCTGTAAAATATGGCCTTTTGATCATACAAATATGGGATTCCAAGTACAATACAACATATATCGAGTGGTACTACGCCAAGATATACCTCGTCTTTAAACTTATCAAAAATTACAAATTTTAATATATATTTATTTGTTACTTGTAATTGATCATCATTAGTGACCCATCCTAGTGGATATGGATTTTCATGAGGTATAGTAGATAAACCCAGTTTCCTTACCACTTATTCAAAAACTAAATTGACCTGTGACCCAATATCAAATAACCTATCAAGTTTTGTATGTTTCATAATGAATTTGATATTAAAGAGTTCATCTAATTGCTTATCATCTTGAATAGAAGAAGTATGTACACTTACACTTTTATTTGCATGATGAGAAAGACACATACCTTCTATTTACCTTGGATTCCAATAGTTGTGACCTTGGTTTCATCACTAGAGTTATATCCCACATCCTGTAGCACTAGAGAAGTACTCTTTGCTTTGCTTTTATCCTTGTGCCCTCCATACCTTTTTGATCTTAATTCTAGATGTAACTTCCAACATTGTGATACATCATGTCCCTTCTTGTACTGGGAACATGAGGGTTTCTCACCTTCTTTCTTAATAGTGACGTTCTACTTACCTTTCCCTTTGACTTTTAATTTTTTTTTTCCATTTGACTTGAAAGGATTCTTGGAATAATTGTTAGTAGTACATTTCCCATTAGACTCAATATGGGTGGCTTGAACACATGTTTCATCCAAAATTTTAGGGTTAAAAATCAAGTTAGTATGTTGTAAATAACCATGTAAACCACCAGACAGGAATACCGAGCACTAAATCCTTTTCCTAAATTCTTGTGTATAGTCCTGAACACTTTGTCTTTTACCTTGTCTAAATTTTTTCCAATCCATCATAGCCTACTGCATATATCCTAATGGATAAAATTGGTTTTTAAATGTTGACACAAACTCATACAATGGGGAAATAACTTTAACTTTAACAAGTAAGTCCTCCTGAGTTTTGTTTTCCCACCATACGAGAGCAGTGCCTCCCAGTCAAAGTGAGGCTAACTGGATTTTGGCTTCATTTCTTGCTGGCTTTTGGATTCTGCAATAAACCTCTATTTTCCTAAACCGATCATCCAGTTTCTCAACATTAACTTCTCCATTAAACATGTGCAAATTATGCTTTATGTCAAGCTTCATATCCTAATTCTTAGAGTGATTTTTATGTGCAATAGATGAAGTACTGAAAGAAATACTATTAGAATAAGATTATGATGATGATGAATATATTGGATAAGGTAGAGTGTTAGGAGGATCTCCTCCATTACCTTTTTTATTAATTATTAATTTTATTTTTATATTTTTTGAGGCACTCCCTGTTGTTTTAATATGCCTCTTCATATTCATCCCCAATATTTTTTATTATCTGCAAACAACTTCTCTACCATAGAAATTTTTTCAGAATGCTTTCTCATCTTCTGCTTGATAGACTTTATCCGCCATTTTCTTGGCCTGATGTGCACACCAAATTTCTAGGTTAAACGGCTCGAGTTCTCCTTCACCAACTTTAAACTTCACCCTAGTTAGCATTCACAGACTAATAATTCTTGGGCTAAAACTACTCTAATACCAACATGATCTAAAAACGATAGGATTTTTTAGTTAACCAGCAATGCTAAACTTCAATAAGGCATAAAGACAATAATATGTAAGCAAACTTAATAGACAAAATTATGGAGCTAAACAGAGAAATGAAACCACAAAGTTAAATACTGGGATTTGTTAATGGAGTTCGACTTAGGATGCCTATGTCTCCAAGTCCACTTACAATGCGACCGATTCATTAATTCTTCAAATTCAATGGTTACAACAATTTTTGGAGAATGAATGAAGCCTAGTACCAACTGTGTACAAAGAGCATACACAACCAATGCAATACCTCAAGCTCACAAGGTGAAGTGCAGTATCTTCAAGCATTGGCAGCCACGCAGTCTGATTTCATAGTCTAGAAATTCTATCTACATAAAGGAATCTCAATGATTCTTCCTTTATTGCTTCTGCTTCTAAATCCCCCTCTCTGACGAACTTAGGTCTCCGCTTGTTCCGTGATGTCTTAAAACAGTCCGTTAAATAGAAGAATTTGGATGATAAAGTTGCATGGAGAATGTGCCAAATTTGGGACAAAATCCATCTAAATGCCCAAATTACCCATTTGATAAGAATCCATGCCTAAATTAGGATAAAAATGACACAAAATGAGGATCGAATTTAGATATCTACATCCAAATATCTATGTACAAACCAAAAACCAAATCCGTAGATGTAATCTCCAGTTTAAACCATATCCATTGATCTAAACTGCCATTGAGCAAGCTAAATCGTTGATCTGCAATACCCCAACTGCTCTGATGTTGACTTTTTGCTGTGGATTTTTTTTCATTGTCAACCTATTTCGGCTGTTCTGACTCGACTTCAGAAGTCGAAAATCGGAATAGGCAATGCCAATTCCTCAAATTCCCTCCTAACTCCTGATGCTTGTCTATTCCATAATTCGGAAGTCGACAACCAACATGGGCTCAACACAATTGTATTTCTCTCTCCTGACTTTGAAAGTTGGAGATAGACCTTGTTTCCACATGCCATGTGTCGAAGGGTGATTAGTCCAAGTGCCAACACTTCAAAATATAATAACTTCTACATCTAAAGTCCAAATCTGACAAAATGGGTATCATCAGAAAGCTCTCGAAAATCCCTATACAACTGTAACCTATCCTTAAGTGTTTGAATGATTTGAATTTCAGTTAAATAGGATATCCTCTTGGATCAATGGGAAGTCTCAAGCAATGATTCTGAGCCCAAGAAAATGTAATTCTCTTAGTGAATGTTAATATAATGCTACTTAATTACAAAAAAAAAGTTCACTATGAAAATGAAAGATGTGAAATTGTGGAATTAGATGAATATATGAATAAGGTTGGTAATATTTTTTATTATTAAAAGCGGTTGGACATTATTCAGGCCAACTGATTTTTTTTAATATTGAGTTTTCAATTGAAAATGTGTATTTTTAAATTTAACAGCCGATGTAACAAAAATGTAACAAAAAAACATTTCGGCCAACATATTTTAAGTCTTCCGTTGAACTATTTTTCGGTTGAAAACCCGTGGATTTTCAGAAACTAAATTGTTCTCAACTATCTCCAACTTTGAAAGCTACGATCGATGTTCAATGCTACAAATCTACTCTCGAAACTGATACCATTACTTTTTTCATTGAGTCTACTTTTCGTAGGTACATATTTGGTTGAGATCTGCTAATTTTAATTAATTTTTTGTTAACATGTGTCTATTTTGCTTTAATTTCTATTAAAATTCAGTGAAATGAAAAATCAATAACTTCAGAAAAACATAATAAAATTTTTGAAAGAATTATGGGACGAATCATTGGAGTGTCTACTTTTATATTGTTTTAGTTTTAGTGTAAATTGGGGAACATAATCCATCTTCAGAAACATGTTTATATTCTGTAATTTTTCTACATTTATCTAGTTAAAAAATTTAAATAATTAGTATATTCACCTGTTGATTTCAATTAGCAAAGCTTAGGATCCTTAGGATGGAATGAGCTCACTATGAAAGAAGGTTGAAGGAGAAAGAAACAATTCAATGTACATTGATCAAATATTCATAGTGAAATTGAACAACCAAGAGACAAAAATTGGTCAGCATAACATTGCATCCATAATCATTAATCTCAGTGTAATACAATAATGATACAATAGGGAGAATTTGAATCCACTAGGTATGACTCAAATTCACCAACTTGGACTTACTCCAGTGCTAACTCAATGTGGGAAAATCACCAACAGGAGCTCACTAATGTAACTCATGACAACTAAATCAATTCACAATCAGTTAACTGGACAAGGTAGGTAGGAATATGTGCATAACCTCTTTAAATCAAGCAAATGTGGTGCTAGACTAACTGGAGATGAACTAACTGATGCTGATCAAAGGATAACACAGACTATGGTGAACTGATGGTAAGACTCACAATACTCAATGTGGGTTCCTAAATTATAGTGATTGGCCTCTATATATCCTAAACTCATGCAAACTGGTGCATCAACTAGTAGGTGGTACCGAGAAGAGATCCCCATGGCACTAGTGAAGTGGTAACAAACTCCTAAGCTAGGAAATGACTTTTAGACTATGGTGGTCAAGGGAGGATTATAATTAATCTTAACACCTCCCCTTAATCCAAAATTGGACAACCTAGGCCATATAAACTAAGACCAAAGGTCACCCATACAATCTAATGCAAAAAATAACTGCTCAATAAATCGAGGAAATTGGGAAAACCTCATGGGAAACCCCCTCCCTCTCAAAATGAATAGTGGAACCATGATCAATATTTCACAACTAGAGATAATTTCCTCTTGAGTAAAAAACTTGTGAAAATTTTCTGCAGTCTACATCTCTATGGAGCAGTAATGCAGTGTGATGGTCCTTATGTGCACTACTTTCCTATTACAGTGTATGTGAACCTCTCCAACTTCTTCCAGTCTGATGCCAAATAGGAGAAGAAATGTTGTTGCAAAAGCAACCAAACTTGCATTTTTCAAACCTATTTGATAGTATGGAAGAGTTGAACTTGGGATGCCGTTCCCTGGGGCCTTACTTGATCCCATACAATGGATTCCTCATCTTGCATGTCAAGACATAATCTTCAGTGTACCCCTTAGGATTTTCCATGTATATTTTTTCTTCCAATTTATCATGTAGAAAGTTACTTTTGTCTCTTCTTTCTGGAGGAAGGGAGACATGATCCAATGTCCCATTGTTGTTTAATGACTCATATTCGTTGTCCATGGATGCCTGTTTTGGTGAATCATAGAAAACCACTTTGTAGAACTGTTGACTAGACCTCACCATCATGCAACATCTCTCTGGGAGTTTATAGCACCATCTCGGAGAAGTGGATTTGCATAACATAGCATAAGGATCTCATATTGAAACTGATATCTAGTTCTTCTTTTGTTGGATGAATCTCCAACCATGTTCCCAACAGCCTCAATGAATTTTTGATCCCATTTAGGCCTAGGATTGGGAGTAGGCATTGAATATGGATATGGATCTTATTGAACTTTATCTTCAATTCCAAAAACTGATTCAACTTGGTCCTCTACTTCGAATTCTGAATCTGAAACATTAATGGAAACATCATCATATGCAAAAGGTTTAGGTAGAATGAATTTACCTTTCCTTTTAAATGGCAGCTGAGATTGCACTGGATTTGAGTATGGAAAAAAATGTGATAAATCGTATGCCTTGGGGCATGGTTTCCAACACCTTTCTCTATAAGCTTCTCGATTGAGATATCTGAGATCTCCACTGAGTCAGGATCAAATACAACTCGCTTTGGTGAGACTGTATGAGTCATCTGATATACAAACACCAAATTTGCTGCTAAGGAGGGCACACAGAGGACATCCTTGAACACTCCATGCTCAAATTTGATTAAACGCTTCGGTTCAACTTGGATTTGAGTGTCATATACCATGTGAATAACTAGACCATAATTAATATTTAATGAAGATAATGATTCTTTGGATGCAACCATGTGATTGGAGGCTCCTAAATCAATGAGGAAGGCATGAGATTTTGAAAATCCATCCTTCAGTGCATGGCATCTCTCATGATCTTCAGCCTTGTCTCCAGAATCAACCTTCCTTACACCTTCAGGAAGGGAAAGATTATGTTTTTCAAGGATTCTTGACATCTAATCTATGGTCTCCTTCATACAACTTTTCTTTGTAAGGTTTTGTTACTTATAGTAGGAGCATTAATTTCCCTTTTCAAACCTATAATGTTTGTCCTTATTAGAGCTGGAGGCTCTATTTGATGGATTAAACTCTTTCTTTTGTTCGAATTTAGTGTTCCTCTTGTCCTTTCTTTTTTGATTTCTCTTTTATTATGCATTCATCATCTCCCTAGTCAAGGGAGCTTGATTTTTTGAGGCTATGAGGGCCCCCATATGTATCGACTTATCTTGTTCTTGAATAAGAGATTTTGGTAAGGCACCAAGTGATGAAATTTTCCAATTTGGAGTTTTCAGTCTCCTGGAGTGAAAGGTGGATACGGACACTAAGAATTCTAGGCCAATTTTGCTCAGAATAGAGAGCACCAATTACTCATCCTTCTTGTCAATCCCACACTTCTTGCACTGCATGACCAAGGATTTAAATTTGGAGAAGAATTGCTAGATGGTTTCAAAGTTGCTAGGATGAAGACCAATCAACTCATTCTCCAGAATATGGCCTCTCAACTCATCCTTCTTTCCAAACATAGAGTTTATCTTCTTCCATACTTCCTTTGGAGTTTTTAGTCCATCCAGGTGGAAGAGTAACTCCCTTGATATATGAATGCACGTGAATCGAAATGCTTCATCCAACTTGTTCAGATACTTCAAATTCTCAAGAGGTTTTTGGGGTTTAACCTCCTTGCCCTTGGTAACCCTGTACACACCTTTGTTCCACAACACAATCTGCATGTCAACCCTCCAATCATGATAGTTGAAAGGTGTGAGGATCCTAGGTGTCAAGGATGCTGAATCCATAACATTACATACATAATCATAAATATCAGTGTAATACAATGATGATACAATAGGAAGAATTGAAATCCACTAGGTGTGATTTGAATTGACCAACTTGGACCGAATCCAGTGCTAATTCAATGTGGGAAAATCACCACTAGGAGATCACTAATGTAACTCAGGATAACTAAATCAATTCACAACCAGTTAACTGAACAAGGTAGGTAGGAAAATGCACCTAACCTCCTTAAATCAGGATAATGTGGCACTAGACTAACTGGATATGGACTAATTGATGCCCATTGAAGGATAACTCAACACAGATTAGGGTTAACTGATGGCAGGACTCCCAAGACTTAGTGTGGGTTCCTAAATTATAGGGATTAGCCTCGGAAGCTCCTGAACTCATGCAAACCGATGCATCAAATGGTAGGTGGGACGTAGATGAGTTCCCCATGCCACTAGTGAAGTGGAAACATACTCCTAATCTAGGAAATGAATTTTAGACTATGGTGGTCAAGGGAGGATTATAATTAATCCTAACACGTTGGAGACAAAATCATAGTCATACATACACTCTGTCTAGATTGTCATATTATATTTTATTTTTAGTAAACACAAGTTAAACAAGGAATAAATGATGGTCTTCAAACATGACTATTTATTATTCCTTTCATTTTATAAAAACAGATTGTCAAATATTTGTTGAATTGACATATCAAATCTCAATAAAAAAAATAAAAATAAAGAATAGAAAGCTACATAATTCTTCACAAGTTTTATTTTTACCGAAAAGTGAAATTTTAAAGACAAAATTAACTTTTGTTCGTTGAAAGTTGAAAATTTTAGGAAAACCTGATTTGTTTTCTCAACCCTCCCCCAAAATAGACACCCACATTCATGATTTCACCCCTTAGTAGGTTTCAAGAGAAAACTATTAATTTTAATGATAGTTAGCACTCCATCAAAGTGTCTATACATACAAGAACCAAAAGATAGAATAACAATGTGGATCTCTTGATTAGCACTATATTAGATAATAACATCAAGGCTTTGTGTTCTATAAGATGTTTTAATCAAGATATTTTAACTCAGTCATTTATATATTGCAGGCAAGCATTTGAGGGCATTGTTTTATTATATTTGTGGTTATTTACATTAACCCTTTTGACAGTTGATTGTTACTTTCAATTCAATGGTAGAAGAACATTCATTCAGCATTATAAATCTAAAAATATGTAATGTTTTATGTTTATCCATGAAAGTTTGGACAACTACTACTACTCAAATCCATCCTCCTCTTAGATAGAAGAAACCCACAATAGTAGATTTTAAAAGTTGATGGTTCCAAACATATATGAAGGATGATTAAAGGTCACTATCATAATCTACGTACCTATCCACATTATTGTGGAGCTCAGGTCGACTCCTCCTTTGATGGTGGGAAAAGCCCAAACCCATGTTTGGTTGGATGTGCTTGCACAATTTTCACTCATTTTGGATTGGACACATGACAAAGACTATATGGTGTGTCCCTTTGATATTCAAACAATAAAATAAAAACATATTTTTCCTTATACACTCTTGACAACTTTCCTTATCCGACAACATTCTGTTCGAGGGATCAAATTTGAAGGGGACACATATTTCAATTTAAAGGGGACGACACAAACTTATACTCAATTTCACCAAAACAAATTTGTTATAGATGAAAAACTAATAATAAGAATTAGTAAATATAGGGTAGAATAATTAATCAAGAATTGTTAAATAAAGTAACAATAATAATACAATACTAATAACAATTATTAAAAAGACATAATCCTTTGTAAATGGTATCAAGGTGCCCCCCTTCACAAATTTATTTTGGCTCGAGAACATCATTCTTTTCCCATCATTGATTTCGTATATATTATATTTTATTCTTCTCATATTTTGAGTAAGACTTTGTGAGCTTTATGCGCCACTGTTACTAGAGCCAAGTTGGGATCAAGACCAACGTCATCATCCACACTCCCAACCATTCATTGTTGTTGTACACTTGTCATCAATTTTCGACTCAGTTTTGTTGTTGTACACTATTAGTGAGTCCCATACAACCATTCTCTATACATTGTGGCTCCATTGTCATCACTTGTACAAAAAGCATACAACAAATACATGAATCCACCATTGTCATTTATACAACAATTATATATATTTTCACAATAGGATTTATAGTCACCCATACAACACCCAATGTGACTCCATGTTAAAAGTTGATGGTTCAAACATACATGAAGGATGAGAAAAGGTCACTATCATAATCTACCTACCTATCCAAATTATTCTGGAGCTTAGGTTGACTCCTCATTCAACACTGGCCAAAGCCTAAACCCATGTTTGGTTGGATGTTCTTTCACAATTTTCACTCATTTTGGGATTGGACACGTGACAAAGACTATATGTTGTGTCCCTTTAATACTCAAACAACAAAATAGAAATATATTTTTCCTTATACACTCTCGACAACTATCCTTATCCCACAACACTTTGTACCCAGGATCAAATTTGAAGGGCACAATCATATTTCAATTTAAAGGGGATGACAAAATATTATACTCAATTTCAACAAAAACAAATGTGTTATATATAAAAAAGTACTAATAAGAATTACTAAAGATAGGTTAGGATAATTAATCAAGAAATATTAAATACAATAATAATCATAATAATAATTCAACACTAAAACAATTATTAAAAATACATAACCCTTTGTAAAGGTACCAATGCACCCCCCTTACACAGTTGTTTTTTGGGCCATGACATTGTAAATATAACATCATTCTTTGCTAGTCATTCATTTCACATACATTATATTTTATTCTTCTCATCTTTTGAGTAAGCCTTTGTGAGATTTATGCTCCCCTATTACTAGATCCAAGTTGGGATCCAGTCCAACATCGTCATACACACTTCCAACCAGTCAATGATGTTGTACAATTGTCATCAATTATTGTACTCATTTTTTTTCTTGTACACTATGAGTGAGCCCCCTACAACCATTTTCTGTACATTGCGACTCCACTGTCATCACTCGTACAACACATACATGACTCCACCATTGTCATTTTTACAACAATTATAGCCATTTATAGAATAAGAATTATGTTCAACCATACAAAAACATTTACAATCATTTGTACTAGAAATTAAACCATATAATAGGGAATTTTTAATCTTTACAACATGGATTTAAGACAATCAAGATTGATATCAAGAGTTCTCTTCCCAAAACCCAAAAAATGGAGGGAGGGGCATATAATGTAATTTCCATGTTGAAGGAATTAGATGAAAAATATATGACAAATACCACAAAGCAATAATAAATCGAGAAAGGATTTCAATAGGAACATGACCAACTAGAATAAAAAATTACTCAAAACCACAATGAGCTAAAGCAAGAGGAAACAAAGCTCAAAAGTCAGGCTACTAAAAATCATTGAGAACTAGTTAAGGAACTCATAGCAAATATTTCAAGCAATGTTGATTCTCTACATATCATCATCCCATAACCAAGTTTTTCAAGTATGAATAACCCTGAACCAAGCATGCCCACTAGTGGATTAGTGATCACCAACCAATTCTGACAATATATGAATCAACCAATTTTCATGACCCAACGAGGGAAAAACTAGAGCTAAAAAAGTTTAATGAAAATAAAAATCAAAGTGTGGCATGCTTTAACAAGGCATACTAATATTTTGAAATCTATAATATCAATAACGATGATGAAAAAAATCAAGGATGCCTCCATGCAACTTGAAGGAAATGCATACAATTGTTACATGTGTTGGAAAATGCCATGATTTTCAGTGAGCTAGACTATATTCAAGGATTATTACTTTAAAGGATTCCAATGTATCAAAAATGAATACTTTTTTTACAAACTCACCGAACTACAACAAAGGGGAAGTGTGGATGAACTTACACATGACTTAGAAACACTTGTTGTGAGAGTACTCGAGATATCAAACGAATGTCTAATATGAACTTATGTAACTAGATTAAAACCACACATCCAAAATGAATTAAAAATGCATGATATTATGACCATGGAAAATGCCATACGACATTAACTATGAAAATAAAATTAAAATTAAAAAAATTGGTTCAAAAATCATCATTACAAAGTTTTTTCACGACTTATTGAAGGCAGAATTTACCCCAATCCATTGGTAACAAAAATCCAAATTATCTACCACTACACTTACCAAAAGAGAACAAACATGATTTGAAATCCCAAAGACTAAAGGAGGTAAAATGTAAACACTATGGATAAAAATGGGACTCTAGACATTGGTGTCATAAAGAAGATAACTCAAAAAATTATATAAATGTGAAGCAGAGGGAAAAGACACTGCTTATAGTGAAGAGTTGGGAAAGTAATATCATAGGGATCCCTCAAAGTATCCCCTCGAAATTAGATGATGAGAATGCACCAAGTATATCTTTACCATCCATAAGAGGTATAACCCAACTACACAAATTAAAGTTGAAAGGCTATATCAAGAATGACAATGTTACATTCTCACATATATAGGAAGTACACGTAACTTTGTTGATATTAACCTTTCAAGGAGACTCAACCTTTTTGCATACCTAATACCTAATATGAAGGTGATGGTGGCAGAGGGTAAAAAAATAAAAATACGGGGAAAATGCCACAAGGTTAAATTGAAAATACACGATTATAACGAAAATTTGAAATACTATTTTGTACCCTTAGGAGGAGTTGATGTAGTCTTAGGAGTCTATTGGTTACAAACATTAGACACTTACTTTGATAACTACCAAGAACACTTTACTAATTCAAATTTCAAGGGGAAAGGTACAAGTTGTATGGGTTCCAACCTCCTCACACCCAAAATTTGTCATCTCATCATATAAAGAAGCTAATTCATAAGGAAGCACCAACTTATATGGTACAATGCCTTAGAAATAAGGTACATGTTTCAAAACTAGTTGATTCCTCACAACCAAAGCTTCAAGAATTAATTCAAAAACACAAAATGGTATTCCAAGCCGTGCCATGAAGTTTCCACCAGAATGAAAGATTGAATATATGATTTAAGTGAACCAAATTTAAGCCACATCAATGCTAATCCTTATAGATATCCACATCAACATCAACACCATCATAAATAGAAAGATTAATCCAAGATATTGAGATGTGATGTTATCATGAAAATTATAAGTCCATATGTAACACCTCCGACAATGTTAGTTATAAAGAAGAACAAGTCATTTATATTATGTATAGATTACAGAGGAAAAAACAAGATAACAATTAAGAAAAAATTTCTCGTTCCATCCATAGGTGACGTGTTGGTTGAAATTCATGGAGCCAAGTATTTATAAAATCTATACTTGACATCAGGGTATTATCAAATCAATATGATATTAGAATATGTGGCAAATACTGCCTTCCAAATTCATAAAGGACACTAGGAATTCAAG
This sequence comes from Pseudotsuga menziesii, assembly GCA_001517045.1. Classification (NCBI taxonomy): domain Eukaryota; kingdom Viridiplantae; phylum Streptophyta; class Pinopsida; order Pinales; family Pinaceae; genus Pseudotsuga; species Pseudotsuga menziesii. The sequence goes on along the minus strand of LPNX010870078.1, from coordinate 780,813 downwards.
GTGATTCCTTTTGGGTTAGTAACCTCCAACTACCTTTCAAGTAGCAATGAAAAAAATATTCCAACCTTATCTAAGGAAGTTTGTACTAGCATTTTTTGATGACATCCTCATATTTAACAAAACATGGAAGGAACATCTCAAACATATGGGACATGCACTCTCTCTTTTCTAAGAAAAACAATTCTATGGAAAAATGTCAAAATGCACTTTTGGAGAAGAAGAAGTAGATTATCTTGGTCATTCTATATGAAAGGAAGGGGTCAAGATAGATCCATGTAAAATCAAGACAATTATCATAGATTGACCCAAGCAAAATAAAATATCCAATTTAAGGGGATTTTTAGGCTTGACAGGATACTAAAAAATGCTCATCTGAAATTAAGCCCATGTGACCACTCCCTTAAATAAAAACAACTTTTCAATGGAATAAGGAAGCAAAAAAGTGTTTTGAAGCATTGAATAAAATTATGTCCACAACACCAATATAACAACTCTATATTTTACAAAATATTTTGTAATTGAATGTGATGCTTTAGGATTTGGGATTGGGGCAAGCATTGATGCAAGAATGCCACCCAATAGCATTCCAAAGTTGGAAATTTAACAAGAGAGAATTATTAGGGTATACATATGACAAGGAGATGCTTCCCATTATACACACATTAGAAAAATAACAGAAGTATCAACTAGAAAGCAAATTCTCAATACATGCAAATCCCATTACCTTAAATACTTTCCACAACAAAAAATGTTGTTGACATAAGAACAAAAATGGATGGAAAATTTTGCCACCTTCAATATGGAAATACTACATAAAAAGGGGAACGAAAATACAATTGTTGATGCTATTTCACAAAAGGATGAAGAAGTAATGTCACATGCAGCCTTAATTTTAGTTTTTGACTGGTTAAATGAATTGAAGTCAAGTACACCAAGGACCTAGAAACATGTCCCATAATCAATAATATGAGTCAAAACTAGAATTTGAATGGAAAAATTAATCCCTTTAGTTTAAAGAGAGAATTTATCTAATACCAATATCAAATCTTAAATCCAAGGTTCTAAAGGAATCCCATGACTCACCAGCGGTAGGGAAAGCAAGTTTTTTCAAAACTTACTATAATGCATGATAATCATTTTTCTAGAAAGGGATGAATATGGACATCAAGGAACATGTAGAAAAGTGCAACAAATGCCAAATAAACAAAAGTGAAAATGTTATTACCCTAGGATTACTCCATCCCCTACACATCCAAAACCAAAAGTGAAAATAAATTTCATGGACTTCATTGCAGGTTTACCCATGTTATAAGAGAAAGACAAAGTCTTTGTTGTGGTTGAAAAATTAACTAAGTATGCACATTTAATGGATGTCAGAAAATAAATTCAACAAATTAACAAGTCATTGAAGTATTGTACAAAAATATCTATAAATTACATGGTTTTCTAAAGATCATTATCAATGATAGGGATGCCAAATTTAAAGGTAATTTCTAGAAGGAGTTCCACAAATAAATTGGTATATATCCTAACATGATTTCCACTTACCACCCCCCAAAAGATGGTAAGGCATAATTTGTTAACAAATTCTTGGAATCCTACCTTTGTTGTTTCATAACCAATAAGCAAAATAAATGGTTCCAATAGTTGCATCTTCTGGAATGGTAGTATAACTCCACTCACCACACATAAGTTAGAATGAACCCATTTCAATATATGTGCAATTATGAACCCTCAAATTGGAAGGAGCTTTCTCTAAGTGACACCATTGTAAATGAAAATCAGAAATTCATGCAAATACTCACGGATAAATTTACAATTCCATGGAACCATATGAAGCAATAAACAAATTAACATATAACATAGAGATAATTCGAAGTTGGATATTGGGTGTTCATGGGAATCCAACCGTACATGCATTTATCTCTTAAGCAACAAAGAATAAAACAAGTTTCCTACCAAGTTTTATAGGCCATGTCAAATTAACAAGAAGATTAGTCAAGTAGTATATGGTTTGGACTTACAAGATAAACAATCTTATCCCTAATGTTTTCATGTGTCATGTCTCAAGAAAATGTTGGAACAACAACAATCAACATAGATGGTACTCCCTATGTTGGATGACGAGGGAAGAGTCATTTTAGAGACAAAAGCTATCATCGCCAACAAGGAGAAAAGTATACATCCTAGAATAATTAAGGAGTAGCTCATTAAATAGAAAAATCCCCTAAAAGAGGACACATCATGGGAGATAGAGAAGTTTCATCAACAATATATTTCATTCCTCTTTCTTTGAGGAAAAAACATCATAAGAAAAAGAAAAACAATGTTAAATACACAATAAGAAAAAGAACAAAATAAATCAAGATAATTAAACAAATAATTGTCAAATAAAATAAAAATAAATAAAAAGACATAACCTTAGCGCTCACATCATAAAGAGAATATCATGAAGATCATTCTTTATTAATCTTCCATTTTATATTATTATATCTTATTCTTCTCATCGTTAGAGTAAGTCTTCGTGAGATTTATGCTTTGAAAAGCATGTAATACCCTATGGTTTATCCCTTGGACATATTATTATTGTTGTTATGTTGGATATTATGGCACAAGGTTCCAAGAATATGGTTGCATACTATATTATTATTATTTTGGACATTATTAATTAATTATTAAATAAAACAACCAATCGATTGATGCAACAAAAAGAGAGTATGACGAACCATGATGTTACGAGCAAGGGGTTGTGGGAAAAGTGTTACCTTTGTGTTTGCATCTATGTCAATGTTATACACCCTTCTTGTGTATTTGGTGGAACCTCATGTGTTATGTTACTCCTTGGTTTCATTTATGCTGGGATTGATTTTTTATTAGAGTTAGAGTCTCCATCTCACCTAGTGCACCCACTTGATTTGGGTTACCCTTTGGTGGTTTTGTAACTTTTTTTGTGGAGGTTACACTTGGTTTTGTAACCCCCACTTGCAAAAGTGTGCCCTCACTGGCTATTTTATCCTTGACACCTCAAAATTTGTGTAAATCCTTGTGTAAATCCTATTTTATATTTTTGGAATGTAACTCTTCCCTTATGTCTCTCTCTCTCCCAATTCAAATTAATTATGAAGGAATTCGATTTGATTATGTTGGCTAGTCACACGTGTGTGTTGGCTCATGCTTTTACTCTTGTTCTTGTGTTTGGAACTTGTAGTTTGATTTTTTTGCTCTTGTTATAATATCCTTGCTGGTCATTGTGCCCTTGTGGAGCCTGTGCCTAAGCTGACTTACTTTGGAGCCACTTGTGTATGTCCTGGAATTTCCTATGGAGATCCTAGATTGGTAGCAAGGGTGAGTTCCACTGCCATTGGATTTGAGGTTGTATAGAGTTGTGTATTACCTCCAGAGATCTTGTTTTGGAAGCAGAGGTGAGGTACACTACCTTGGATTTGAGGTTGTCTTGGAGCCACTTGAATTTCCTTGGATTGTAAGTGCTGCTTGCCACTGGGTTGTGGTTGGAATATTGTCCTAGAGCCATTTGAATTTCCCTGGAGTGGAAATAGATGCCACATGTGCCATTGGGTTGTGGTTGGACTGATTTCCTGAGAAAATTTGTAGTTGAGTGTGCTCTTTCTTTTGGCATAATGGTTCCAGATCGGGGATGAGCATTTCAAAGTGAGTTTTGGCTTGCATTGTGTCTATGGCTGGATGGAACGTGGAACAATTGATCTCGGTTGCATATTTGGAAAATATAAGTGCTTTATCTCATGTTTATGTAATAAATAAAATCTGATTTGTTTATGCATGCAAGTAAATTTTCTGAAGGAATTGGAAACTAGTTTTTGGGATTTTGTGCACAAATTATTTGAGGAAATGATTATTTGAAACCTATGATACATAATTGATATCTCTCCCCCCTATTAATTATATAATTTTTATTTTTATGGTACATTAGCCCCACAATGGCTTAAGGCACTTCCCCTTGATGCTTCTATCTTTTATTCGAAAACTAGTTCTTCGATTGGATTGTTTTGGACAGTTTGGAGACTTGGCACATGAAGTGTTTGTAAAAATTCCCAAGTGTTAGTTATGGTTATTTATGATAAATAAAATTTAAATGTGTGTGATAATGTGAAGGAAAATCTTCTTGATAGTGTTTGTGAAATGTCTATCGAAATTCTAGATCAATTTCCAATTTCTAGCTCCTTGAATGGAATTGTTTTGAGTAGATTTGTGAATTTGCATATGGAGTGTTTGATGAAATGTTCAAATGAGATATACCTATTTTATGTCTGATAAAACATTTTATTTAGATTTGGAATGTAATTTGAATGATTCTGTGAGTTGTGGATTTAATTATTTTAGCGATTCCTAGGATTACTAGTCAATTTAGATGAGTAGAATTAGCTAGTTTTGTGAGCTATTTAATGGACTGTATATGGGAGGAAAGATACATCCATATGAATATAGTTGAACCCTGATATGTTGTATATGAGCTACAATATTTATATATTATTCTTTATTTGGCATTTGGAAAGTTAAATTGGAAATGGGTACATTGCGGTGAAATATGATAACTAGTTGTGGATTGAAATCTTTGTTTCGTAAAAACGAAATGATACATGCATGTGCTATATTTATAACATGTTATTGTGATGTATGTGGGTAATTATCATGTGTGATACTTTACTTATGGATGCATTTCATTTTGGTTTAGTTATGTAGACTCAATTCCTTGCGATGAATGTTAACTAGTTTAATTCGAATTGATGGAAAATATCACCTTATGTGCAATTGGAATGTTTTGAAAATAAACCTTCAATTGGATGTAAATGCACACTTAAATATGTTTTTAATGTATGCAGGATTTTTTTGGGTTTAATGGCATGGTTACAAGTTGATTTTGTGCAAGACTAACTACTTATATTGTGAAACTAGTTAACTAGTCTTATGGACTCTCTTCTGTAATTACCATGATAAATTATTGTATTTTTGGTAATTAGGCCTTATTTACATGTATTTATGTTCTAATTAGCCATTGGAATTGATAAATAGTGACTGAGTGATAAAAAAATGAAATTTTGTTGGGTACTGTCAATTGTGCGCTAAGTGTTGTTAAGTATCATAATGAGAACACTAATTACTTGTCAATCATGATTAGGAGTAAATGGCCTTTAGAGGTGGAATTTATGTCTGATTTGGCTTGGAATGGATATGTTGTTAAAAGTTGTTAGTAAGTTTTCACAGCCTTGGATCACTTGTTGGAATAGTTATTGAATTTATTGGTAATTAAAGGGATTTTGTCGTAATTAAATCATGAAAAATGAAAATAAATATTTGTTTGACTAATTTCGTTGTGCTTAAATTATCTAATTAGCCTTAGAGAGCTAATTATATGTCCCCGAGACCCTTTGATAGCCCAGGGGGGCATTACAAATGATGATAATGGTCGTGCTTACTTTGTCAATAATATTATTCTATTATCCTTTAAAGACTTCACTTACCATAATTTTTAGCCAAAATTCCATAAGCTTTAATACTTCCACAACATAGCCCTGTCTTAGTTCTATCAATATATAAAGGAACATACTCGGTATTTAAAATCAGTCCTCTCTAATGTAATAACCATTGAAGGTTGAAACAAATTAGATTGAAATAAAGGTAGAATGTTTTGTCTTTAGACTATATACCTACAAAAACAAATTGAATGTGTAGTAAAATGGTTTCTACAAGAGTTGCATGCAACTTATTCCCTTCCTTTTAAATTAAAAAAAAATAAAAAAAATAAAAAAGAATAAATTATTTTACAAATTTAAAATTATATCTAATTTTCACATTGTAGCATTATCTTATCATTACTAGATTACTAGGTTTTTGCTTTGAAAATTTTAGTACTAAATTCAATTAAAAAATTGGTGAAATTTTAATATAAATAGAAAATCCACAACATCAAACACATGAGGTAAATTAAAAAGAGCAAAAACATTTAAAAGAAAATTCACAACACCAAAGACATGAGGTAAATTCTCAAAAACATTCAAAAGTAAGTGCAATGTAATATATCACTCCTATATAGAAAATTCATTGATTTTTGTACCACTGCCAAATTTCTTACAACAAAGGTAAATACAACCAAATCTTGCTACTACAGAGAATATATGTTTTTCGGGATTCGTATTACGTCTCAAATTCCAAATTGGTACTAATGTCTTTACAAGTTTGAGATGTGTTGCATATACAATGAAGAATGGTAGTCCTTGGGATCCAATGAAATGAGGGTTCTGCTTCATTCAAGTACCAACATTGGTAATGTAGTTTGTTTGATTCTCCTATTCTCATCAATTTTGTGTAAGAAAGAAGTAACTCTTTCAGTAGGGACTCATGGGTGAGTTAGTGGTCACGAGTTCCACTATTTCCAAAGTCTGGCAAATTTAATAGAAGACATAACACAACCCATTGAGATAAACTTAAAACGACTTTGGTTCTGTAAAAATGTGGTTAAAACCATGATAAAGACAAAAAAACTTGTAGAACACCCATTCAAACAATCCATACAGAAAAAAAAATATACATTAAACAGGTTCCAAAAAAATGATGGAGGTTTTCCTACACTAATATACATATAGAGTTTGCAACTCACAAATTCCATTGTACACTTGTAGTTGAGAGTGTATAATGGAAGCACTTTTTGACCTATATGATTTTGTAGTGTTTTTTAAAGAAAAATAACTACCTAGTTGTGATGGAAGATTGAAACATTTTTCCCTAAAATAAATGAGTCACAATTGAGGTGCCTTGAACCTAGTGTTTCTTATACATAGATGTTAGGTGGCGACAAGGAGCCGTAGAGATGTAGTAGCAGGAAGCTTTATCATCGCCATTTCCATTGGGTATGGTCTTATTGTTGCAAGGTGGATGCCTCTATGCCTTTTATTGCAAATTTTTTATTTGAGAATGAGCGATTTTCTAGTTTTGTTTTTATATAAGCATTTTGTAGTATTCATGAGATTAAATACATTCTATAGCATTCTGTAGTATTCTAGGTTATTTTTTACCATACAAAATGACCATTGAGAATATTAAATACACTATCTACAAATTGAAATGCTTATGCAAAAACATATATACATCATCCACCAAAAATTAAAAGATAGGCAATTGCATTACATTGATGAGATAGTTCAAAATTATGGAAATATATAATCAAACCTCGATTTGGGAAAGCAAATAAACTAATATATAGATAAATTACAAGAGGAGAATGTTCCAACATTTTCACACAGAATCTTAAGCATTCCCAACTATTAAAGGAATAGACCTAGAATCCCTTATCGAACCTGTAAAAGTCCTCAAAATGGAAAACAAAACTTCTTATGATCATAATATTAATATCCAAAAGCATATTACAAGTAACCAAAGATTACTTTTACTGCAATGTCAACTTCCCTTCATTTTTTAAAGATTTAAACAATCACAATATCAATTCATGCATAGGAATTGAAATGTAAAGGAAGACAAGAAAAACTTATATGACCTAAAAATGATGGATTCAAAATGTTTCTTTGACATGTGTAGGATATAGACTACGAAGCAGCCATTAGGAGCCGATCCAAGTAGGATTAGAGAAGCCTAGATTTTAGGTTTTCTGGATTGGTATTCAGGCTATGAGTTCAAATCATATACAGATCAAAGATAAAAGAAACATGTTGTTGATCCTGATTACGAGGAAATGGCATTGACCTCATTACGAGATTCCCAAACGAGATCGATCACAACCTCGTGCAGGATGATTCCTCTTACTAAGTTGTGTTGCTGGCATTCTTGGCCTGACAGGGAATGAGACAACATGGCTGATGGCAGGTAATATATAGTAGGCTTAAAAATGATCCAAATCAGTCTAAATTTTGATTAAAATATTCTTCTGCAACTCTAATTCTGCAACCAGCTTCTGCAACCTCAATTTCACAATTGAGTCCTTCCGCAATTGTTTTTTCATGCAAGATCCTTTCTGCAATTTCATATTTCGTATTGCGGGAATACAAATCTTGAGCTTCAAAAAATTGACTTCTGTAGTCTTGTGGCTGCAACGTTCCTTTCCACAGTCGGTTGCGGATCGCGGATACACCTTCCCACTTTTTCCAAAAATGGGTTTCCACAGCTTTCCTCCCGCAAGTATCTTTCCACAAATATTGAATACCATCAATCTTTTGCGGAACGCTCCTTGGACGTTGATCTGAGATCAAACGCGAATCTTCACCTTAACCTTGAGGATCCACTATCTTCCGTACACTTTCTCATCTACAATCATAGATCTGTCTGAATTGCATATTTCTTAACTCAGATTGTTGTCGTTAAATTAATCAATTAAACGATCAATTTTATTTTTGTTGATCTCAACTGAATAGGTCTCTATCTTCTTGGATTCTCTGAGCATTTCTCTAAATATTAAATATTCATTGACATAGAGAATTTACATGGATTTTGGTTATTGAAAAGAAGATATCAAATAAACACATATGCACAAAGAATTGAAACTATGTTCTTCATTCAATCAACCATTAACCACTTTCTCCCTCTCATACACTCCACTGTCTCGCTCACTTTGTCTACATATTTTTTTATCCTATTACATTAAATATAAATCTATTAAACCTGCCAGATCCGAGAAAACAAGATCTGAATTCCTAAGAAAGTAATCTACAACTAACCTATCCCCAAACAACCTCTTGCAAGATTCGAGGATATCAGTGGAAAATTTCCATTATTACAATAAAAAAAATCCTATCCATAAAAAAATTTCAAGAAACCGACAACTAGCCCTATCCTTATAAAATTGATTACATGGAAGCAAAAAAATAAAATTGACTGCTTATTCAACAAACATAGGTCTTTGTATCGATGCTCTTGCATCATACTCCGGAGGAAGAAAATAATTATTCATTAGGTCTTCAGGGTTTACATTGTACTTGGAAATTTCCGGTTCAGTCATCCATGCCGCATCTTCAGATGGATAATATTTGCACTTGGCCAAATACTGAAAAAAATCTTGGTTTCTGGTCTTCTTTGAAATTCTTTTGTCAAGGATAGATTCAATATGTGGTTGTTCTTTATAAGGTAGCCATCCCTGCCAATATATTAATTGACCATATTTATCTGATATTACTTCTTATGTGTGATCTTTAAAAGGATATAGATCTAAAGCATTAAAAATTGGAGAAATTTCAAGGTCAAAAGGAAGTTCTATTTCATATGCATTTGCAGAAAACTTCCTCAAGGATTTACAAGGCCCAAGTTTCTTAACCTTCAATTTATTGTAGGTTCCTTTAGGAAACCTTTCCTTTCTAAGATATGCCATTACTAAATCTCCAACCTGAAAATTAACTTCCCTTCTCTTCGAGTCTGCTCTTTGTTTATATTTTCCTGCACTTTCCTGTGATTTCTTCTTAACATTTTCTTGTAGCTCATGCATAATCGTTGCAAAATATTCACCATCTGCACTTCTCCTTTCCTATCCTCCAAAATTTCTAAGTTCATATATTCCCCTTGGGTACATTCCATATACAATTTGAAAAGGACTCATACCCATACCCATACTTTTGTTAGGTGAATCATTATAAGCAAACTCATCTTGAGCAAGAGCTAAATCCCATTGTTTTGATTTTTAATAAACAAGACTTCTTAAAATATTTCCCAAGCTCCTATTTACCTCTTCAGTTTGACCATCATTCTGACGATGATAAGTAGAGATAAAACTAAGATTGGTACCCAATTTCTTCCATAAGGTTCTCCAAAATTGACCAACAAATTTTGTATCCCTATCTGATGCAATGCTCAAAGGCATACCATGTAACTTCACAATTTCAGAAAGAACAAATTAGCAATATTTGTTGTATCATTGGTCTTCCTACAAGCAATGAAATGAGCCATTTTTGAAAACCTATCCACTACAACATAAATATAATCATTCCCATTCCAAGTTCTAGACAATCTCAGAACAAAATCCATATTGATGGAATCCTAAGGCCTAGTTCGAATAGGTAAGGGTTGATACAGTCCAATGTTTTGTCTCCTTTGTTTGGCATGTTGACATATCCTACAATTTTCAACAAACTTATTGACATCATTCTACATTCCTGGCTAAAAATAAAAAGTACTCACTTGAGAAAATGTTTTCATGTCCTGTCCAAAATGTCCTAAAAAGCCTCCACTGTCTTTATCCTGTATCAAATTTTCTCTCACAGAACATTTTGGAATGCATAACTTACTATCTTTGAACAACAACCCTTCTTGTAACATATAGTCCAACCATTGACTTCTATTGTGGGAAACTGGATTCTCACATACTCCATATATATCTTTAAAATCTATATCTTCCTTATACATATTAACTAGATTTTCCAATCCTAAAGTACTGACCTTGATTTCCCGCAAGATCAAATTTATTTTTCTTAAGGAATCAACTACTTTATTAGATTTTCCACTTGTATGCTTGATCACAAAGTTAAAGTTCTGCAAAAATTCTACCCACTCAGCATGTCTCTGATTCAATTTAGGTTGACTATTTATAAACTGCAAAGCATGATTATTTGAATATAACACAAATTCTTTGGGCATCAAGTATTGCCTCCACTTCTTGAGAGCTTGCACAACAACATACAAATACTTGTCATATGAGGAATAATTATGTTTTTCCTCATTTAAATTCTCACTGAAGTAAGATACTGGTCTTTGTTCTTGACTCAGAACAACCCCTATCGTTGTCCCACTAGAATTTGTCTCTACTTGAAAACATTTATCAAAACTGGCTAAAGCCAAAATAGGCTCCTCAGTGATCTTCTTCTTCAACAATTTGAAGTTTTTGTCAGCTGGTTCTATCCACTTGAAAGGTTGTCTACTTCCCCCAAAGGTATCTATTATGGGTGCACAAATTTGACTAAAATTATTGATGAAATTTCTATAAAAGCTTGCAAGGACATGAAAAATTCTTACCTCATACGCATTCCTTGGAATTCGCCAACTTAAAATTGCTTGCAACTTATCTGGATCCATATTCAACCCTTCTTCTGAAACCACGAATCCCAAATAAATCAACTCTTTCTTCAGGAAAGTACACTTTTTCAGATTTATAAGTAGCTTTTCTTTCTGCAAGGTTTCCAACACAAACTTAAAATGTCTCAAATGTTATTCTTTATTCTGACTGAAAATTAGAATATCATCTAGATACACTATCACAAATTTCCCAATGTATTCCTTCAAGACCTCATTCATCAGTCTCATAAAAGTACTGGGTGCATTAGTAAGCCCAAATGTCATTACTAACCATTCATACACTCCATTGTTAGTCTTGAACGTAGTCTTCCATTCATCCCCTTCTCTTATTCTTATTTTATGATAACCACTTTTCAAATCTATCTTTGAAAAATATTTTGAACTACTCAAACAATGCATCAAATCATCAATCCAGGGTAAGGAAAATATATACCTGATAGCGATCTTATTGATTGTTCAAGAGTCAGTGCACATACGCCATTCACAATCCTTCTTTGGGATAAGTACAATGGGTACTGCACAAGGACTCAAACTTTCTTTCACCAAACCTTTGTCCAACAGTTCCTGCACCTGTTGTTTGATCTCTTCATTCCCTTGAGAGTCAATCGTTAGGTTTCCTTATTAGGTAAACTTGCACTAGGTATTAAGTATATATGATGACTAATACTTCTCACAGGATGTAAAGCATTTGGTAACTCATCCACAATAAAATCGACATATTCATCAAGCACAAGTATAACTTTAGTAGGAAAATCATCTAAATTTGTAGATGTTAAAATTACCTTTGGTTTACCAACAAGAGAAAAATGTAGTTCTTCTTCTTTCTTGACTTCTTGTAACAACTCCTTCCCCATCATCAGAAAAATATTGGATTATGGACCTTCTTGGACTGCTTCATCCTTCAATGGTGACAGTGTATGCCTCTTTCCATCCTTTTCCTGAGAATAAGTGTTCTTACTTCCATCATGAACAAATTTTCTGTCATATTGTCATGGCCTCCCTAGAAGTATATTGGCACACATCCATAGGCATTATATCACATAATACCACATATTTATAAGTACCAATTTGAAACTCTACATTGCACTACTCGTTCACCAAGAGATGATGTTCTTTTTGCGACCAAGACACTTTATAAGGAGTGGGATGTTTCATCGTCTTAAATCCCAACTTCTCTACCATATTTGTGGAGGCCAAATTATTTGTACTACCACTGTCAATAATCATCTTACAACAATTCCCTTTTGACTCGCACTTAGTCCTGAACAAACTTTTCCTATGGGCTGGTTCATGCACTTTCTTCTCTGTTTTCACAAAAAACTATCTTCATCATAAGATATTCTCCTTCTTCAAGAGGGTTATTCACCTCTACTTCTTCATTTGAATCCTCATGAGCCTCAACAATGTTTTCATTTCTCTGAGCTGTAGGTTTATTTCTTGGGCATTCCCATGACATGTGTCCAATCTCTCCACATGTATAAAATTTTACTTCTCTACTTCTGCCTCTTCCTCTAGCATTAAACCTACCTCCCCTGAATCCTCCTCTTTGGGGTGCTTGGATACTAGAAACTTCTGCCTCATCTTTAGGAGTCTAAAACTTACCTCCTCTATTTGGAGACCCTTTTCCTCTTTCTATACTTCTCCCTAGATTATTTGGTTATGTTTTCTTAGTAGCTTTTCTTCTACCCTTGAGGATGCCTGATAAGCGTCTTCAACGGTCTTCAAATTCAACAAGCGAATCTCATCTTATATTTCATATCTTAGTCCATTGATATACCTAGACACTCTTTCAATGTCCCTTTGTATTTGTCCAACTCTAATACTCAGCCTAATGAATTCTTCTGTGTATTCTTTAACAGTCATACCTTTTTGTCTAAGATTTTGTAGTTGTCTAATGAGAGTCAACTAATAATCCTTAGGAATAAATTGACTTTTAATTTTATATAACATTTTATCCCAAGATTTGATTTTGGACTTACCTATTCTTTCTTTGTGGATGTGAAGGTCATCCCACTAAGCTGCACATCCATTCAGTCTGGTCGCTGCATATTTCACCTTCTTTGTATCTTCAATTTCTTCAAAGTCAAAATAATTTGCTAATGCATTGATCCAGTCCATGAGTTTTTCGAAATTCAGATTACCTTCATACATGGTGTTAGCACCATTTTTGGGCTAAGCAATTGGTAAGGGATTTGGCCAGCAAATGGAGGAATAAGGTTTGGCAATTTTCTTATCATACGACCTTGATGAATGCTAATGAAATTCTGCAGGTATATTAAAAGATCATTTCTAAGTTGGAAATACAAAACAATTGAACAATTCCAATTTTCAGCTTTGCTAATGAATAAGAATGAAGAAATATGCTCCAGTTTAGTTGGTGACAACAAATGAACGACCTAGAGGCACAACGAAGAGGATCAAAGGCCACAAATCGTTTTCGCAAAGGAAAAACCGTGGGAGGAAGTGCGGAAGAGGTAAAAATTTGGTTATAAAATTAGTAAACCCGACTTCCTCTTTCCCAGGTCTAATATCCGATGACTTAGAATTCTTCCACACAAATCAACGGTCCAACAAAGGCAGAAGTGGAAAGGCGGGAGTAGAAAGATACAAAACGAGCTTCAATAAAGTTGGAGGTTCCGCGTTCCGCTTTTTGCGAAAGGCAGAAGCGGAGGAGGAGAAGTTTTGGTGAGTTGGAAAATCCACTTTCTGTTTTCCGCCAAAGGTGGAAGCGAAAAAGAAAAAAATGCACTGGTGAAAAATGGTAAAACCCCATTTCCGCTTTCCATAGACTGAGCTCCGATGGTTCAGAGAATTTCCGCACAGATCAATGGTGCGAAAAGAAAATGGCAGAAGCAGAAAGGTGGAGATATGAAGTTTTGGTTATGAAAAGTTGGGATCCCTCCTTCCGCTTTCCACAGGTCGCATCTTTACCTCAGATCAATGGTTCAGAGAATGTCTACCCAAGATCGATGGTGAGGAAAAGGGGAACATGTGAACGAGGTAAGAAGACTTTCTGATATGTGGAACTTGGTAGGCCCCACAATGTTCAACAGCTCAGATCACCCTTGATCTCAGATCAACGGTGGAGATTGATTTTTCTAAGACAACTTGTGCACTCAAAGTCAGAGAAGGTTTGGGCGATGGAAAACATGCATAAATAATGTGTATTTTTCCCATAGAGCACAAGGATCACTTTATAGAGCACGATGGTGCATATTTCAACGGTGTAGATCTAAGAAGGAATTAGATCAATGGTGGAAATTCATTCCATTGATCTAACTTGCACGAAGAAAATATCTTTCCAGATCTACGGAATTGCTTAAAGGGTGGCATGTTTCAACGATCAATATTTATGGTGGAGCAAGATCAACAGTGGAGGTGAATTTCGCTGATCTAACATGCTCACGGAAATTAACTTTTCAAATATACGGAATCGTTTAAAGGGCCTGCAGGTTTCGACGGCTCATATCAAGGTTGATCTAGATCCACGACCGAGGAAAATTTTGCTAGTTGAAAGTTTCGTTGATTTAATTTTCCAGAATTCAACGGAATTTTACAGAGCAAGTAGGTTCAGACATGTGTTTCCATATCCTTGTTTTGATAAAAAGATTAACTGTCCAGAAGAAATTTCGCAGGTGAAGATGCACGCATAGAATGAAACTGTTACATATCGTCGAAGGTGTTTTGAGCCATCGTTTTCATCCAGCAAGCATGGTTCCAGATGTCAAAATTTCCTATTTTATCCACCATGCCCATCCCCACATGCTTTCCTGTTTTGTTTTGTGATCATGGCAAATTTGCTAGATTAGCATTTGTTAGGATTTTGATCACCATGTTGTAATTAATTTTGGCTTTGTTTCGAGGTTAGTGTTAGGAGCCTTTGATACTATAAATATACCCTAAATAGAGGAAGACGGGGTTGGAAACTGCGAGGCTTAGGGTTATGTATTTTTAGATCCGTCGTTAATAAAAATGACAAAGCCGAATGCAGGCCTATTGCTACAAAGATTCTTGTGTATGTCATAGTTGTTGTCTATAATTTCCTTTCTTATGTGCATGTCTTCCTGTTAAACTTGCCATTATGTTTTCTTCCATATATAGAACTAGTGTGTAATAGTTCAGAATTCATACATGTTTATGCTTTGGATATTGTTGCAGATATCCACAAACCCCTTCAACCAACGTTGATGCAAAATTCATCTCTTTATGCTCTGTGTTAATGGACTTTCATCCCTCCTTCTTTATCACCAGACAAACTTCTATTTGACTATAACTGAATGCTACCTTGCCTTTGTAGAATTTCACCCGCAAACTGTTCTATAATTCATGAATATTTGTGACTCCATAGCCCAATGTATGCTTGCTTTGTTTCAACCACCAATTCAATCTAAAGTTTTATTTCATTGTATATCTGGCCTTGTTAATATCTATGAGAGATCCCTCTCTAGAAAGGAAGAAGCCAACTCCCTTTCTTAAAGTGGTTCTGCTGTTACCTTGGGATTCACCCTCCACAACCTAGGGTGTGATTCTGAGTGATAACAAATTGGTGCTATTTCCTGGGACGAAAGTGCAAATCAGCCCTGGTAAAACGACATTGTCTTAGTTCTACGACTTGGTTGAGCAGCTGGTCATGGACACATATAGGTTGTATATTCTTTGGCGAATCCACTTAAATCTTCTAGAAGATGAATCCACTAAGGAGACTAGCGGCCAAAAGTATTGATACGAGGAGGATGGTTCAAATCATCCCTGGAAATGAACGACAGAGTTTTAGATCTAATTGTTGATGGTGAACAATGATCAAACATCAAGAAGGTCACACCTCTTTCACGTGGTGACTCCACAATGATTTTGAGCATGATTTCAGGAGGGCATCTAGGCTTCCAGGAGGTCACATACACGAGGTAATCCTGACACTAAGATTTTACAAGGTGTGGAAAATATAGAAAGATTGCTTAGTGAAATATTTTTTTGTAAGTTCGTTGGTGATATCAAAATTTGAATCTAATTTGAAGGAAACATAAATTAATCCCAGTATGTTAGAATCATGTTTGCTTGATCCTCTTTGGAAAAATCTTCAAAGCTCTGTGAAAACTGAAGAAAGAAACCCTATTGTTCAAAGTTTTCAGCCTTATATCCCACCAATTGTTCAGGCCCCTCTAGCCTTTCAAGCTCCTCCTCTTGTTCCAAATCCACCTACACAAATGGCTTCTGGGTTTGCTCCATTAGCCTTACCTACTGTATTGCACGACCTTCCTCAAAATTACGCCCAGGAAATTCCCTTCTATGACATGGATGGAAATTTCATAGCAAGACAACATGTTGATAGATTTGATAATTATGTGGACTTGGAGCTGGTTGATGAAGATTATGTTAAGATGAGGTTATTTGTACTAAGTTTGTCAGGAGAGGCAAAAAAATGGTTTAGAGATCTGCCTGCTAGGTCCATTGCCACATTTGAAGCTTTCCAAACTTCATTCCTAGGAAGATGGGGTGATAAGACAAGTCCTTTGCAGGTGGTTTCTATATATAATAATATTAAGAAAGGAAGTTTTGAATCTGTCCATGAGTTTTCTGGTCGATTTATGAGGGTGTATAACTCTATTCTTGCTGATGTTAAACCCGGCTCTGCAAAACT
Organism: Pseudotsuga menziesii; assembly: GCA_001517045.1. Taxonomy (NCBI): domain Eukaryota; kingdom Viridiplantae; phylum Streptophyta; class Pinopsida; order Pinales; family Pinaceae; genus Pseudotsuga; species Pseudotsuga menziesii. Next base: position 764,132 of record LPNX010870078.1, on the reverse strand, counting down.
CCATTGTGTTGATGCCTTTGACGGTGACTTTGCATTATTATTGAGAGTGAGGAAATCAATAAGCCTTTTTGCTATGTTTCAAGATGCTTTAGAAGTGGAAGCTAATATGATGGAAAGTGGAAAGATAAAGCAAAAAGTAGAAACTTATAGAAGGAAAGTTAGAGAAGAAAATGTGCCTCCTACTTATACTGCCTCCTCTCCTAATGATGCTTAGTTTGAAAATGATGATGAAGACAATGGAGAGACTGATGGATAGGCTGACTGTGGATAATATACCTTTGAATAGAGAATAGGATGAACCTCAAATCAGAAAACCAAACTTCAGAGGGCCCAATCATCCCCCACCTCCACAAATTAAACAGAGAGATATGAGGAATCCTAGAAATTAAGAGGATCAAAAAATGAGGCCACCTTTCCCTAGGAATTACGTTGCATATGAAGGAGAGGCTAAATATGTTGAGGATCATATTCACCATTTTGGTGATTTGGATTCTGAAATATACCTCACTAAAGAAGAGTCAGAACAACACCAAAGAGGATATTTGCGTGCTATAGATGATGTCCAAAGAAAGATCAAAATTGAGAAATAGAGATGTTACTGTAAATAAAGGAGAGTTCAAACAAAACCAATCTTCTAGTAGCCAACATAATACATAAAATAAAAAATAAAGACAAACCAGTTGCCATGATATGCAATAATTACTAGCAGTTGGTAATGTCTTCCTTGACTGAAGTTGACATAAACCAAAGCTCTGTCTCAACCAGTTATGTTTCTTTTCCTTAAGTTGATGATACTTTGCAACATTCTTGTCGTTCTCTGTGTGACCAACAAAGAAATTGGGACTGTAAATCAAATTCTTCCTCATATCTTTGAACTCTTAAAATTTTGCCACACAAGGAGACTGCCCATGTCCAATCAGAAAACACCCTTTTGCAACAACAATTTCTTCAAAATTATAATGTTTCGATGGATGATTGTATAGAGAACTCTAACTTTGTAAAATTGCAGTCTGATAGTATTTCCACATGTTCTGAAATTTCAAGTAAATAGGAATCAGACCTTGAATCAGAGTTAGAAGAAAGGTATGAAAGTTCATACCATGTTAATGAAGTAAACCCCATTGCAGTCCAAGGTCAAAGGGCTGAAAACATAGAAGATAATGAGTGTGCTGGAAGTGATAGTTTTCCTTTGTGTTATTTGCTGAGACATATACTTCAAATATCTAAACAAAAACATGAATTTGAGATAATGGAAAATTTCATGAACTATTTAGAGGTGGAAGGTAATCAAGATGATCAATCATACAATCAATCTCAGCATGTGGAAAAACCAGTAGTTTATGATGAAGAATTGACTTACAAAGAAGGAGATGAGGACTCTCAATGGAATAATTCTTTAAACCTTTCAAATTCAAAAATTTGATCTCAAGAAAAATGATTTTGTTCACTTGATTGTATTGAAGAAAATAATGATATTTCCTTTGAGACATTTGGAAGAAACCAAAATTTAGATTCTAATATTTTGAATGAAGTATTTGATGTCTCGTTTGAAAACTGTCATGAGAATTTCTTTCAAGATTCTTTTGGAGATCAGTCTAACAGGGTACTAGATGAGTTGCATTTTGAGCAGCATGATTATGGAAAGCAAATGATAAAAAGATCTGAAAGCTGTCATGTTTTTTATGATCCTATAACTGAATATATGGAAATACTTTTCGGTTAGGATGGTGGGGTATGTGTTTGCAATAACGGATTGGACCACCAAGAAGAAGAGGAGGATTCCAAATGGGATGTTTCTTTATGTCTTTTAAATTTAGAAATTATTTTGCTCGATTCTGTTGAAGAACACGATGAAATTTCCTTTGAAACATTTGAAAGGAATCATGTTTTAAATTTTGAGATTTTAGATGAAAAATATGATGTCTCATTTGCAGATTGTCATGAACACATTTTTCAAGATTCCTCCGAAGAAACATTTGGCAGAGTGCTAGTGGAGTTATAGTTTGAGAAACCTTATTGGGGTGAACAAATGACATAAAAAATTGAAGGCTATCAGGGATTCTATGAACCAGTGGCAAAGTACATGGAGAAGCTTTGTTGTGGTAATGGTTGGTTATATCTTTACAGTAAAGATCAATTCCTCTATTATAACATTTTGTGATTAGGTTCCTTTTTACTGTTTGTGATCAAGCATGAGGAGAAAATTGGTTTATGGGATCATTTGCTTGATTGGCTTCACTAGAAGTCAGAATTTATTTGACTGGGCATTAATGCTTAGGAAGTAGGATAGGTAGGTGTGAATAAGCTCGACATGGCGAGCATTTCTTTCAATAATTTTTTAGTTTGTTTCAACATCATTTTAGTTTTTTGTTTTCAAAGCATGTTGGGAATTTCAAGAAATCTTGGGAGCCTCCTAATGGATTTGGCACTTGGTCTATAAGGTTCTTTGCTACCTTACAGGGAGGATAGCATCCCGAGTTGTAGCACCATTTTTGGGCTAAGAAATTGGTAAGGGATTTGGCCAGTAAATGGAGGAATAAGGTTTGGAATTTTTCTTATCATATGACCTTGATGAATTCTAATGAAATTCTGTAGGTATTTTAAAAGATCATTTCTAAGTTGGAAATACAAAACAATTGAACAATTCCAGTTTTCAACTTTGCTAATGAATAAGAATCAATAAATCCGCTCCAGGTTAAATGGTGACAATAAATGAACAACCTATATGTACAACGGAGAAGATCAAAGGCCACAAATAATTTCCGCAAAGGAAAAATCGGGGGCGGAAGTGCGGAAGAGGTAAAATTTTGGTTATAAAAGTAGTAAACCCGACTGCCACTTTCCGGGGTCTAAGATCCGATAGCTTAGAACACTTTCGCATAAATCAATGGTCCAACAAAGGGAGAAGAGGAAATGAGGGAGTGGAAAGATCCAAATCGAGCTTCAAGAAAGCTTGAGGTTCTGTGTTCCAGTTTCCACGTAAGGGAGAAGCAGAGGAGGATAAGTTTCAATCAGTTGGAAAATCTGCTTTCCATTTTCCATCAAAGGAGGAAGAAGAAAGGCGAAAGTGGAAAAGACAAAATGTATTGGTGAAAAATGGTAAAACCCAACTTATGCTTTCCGCGGTTCGAGATTCTACAGTTCAAAGAATTTTTGCACATACCAACAGTGTGGAAAGAAAAGGGTAGAAGAGGAAAGAAAAAAATATGAATTTTTGGTTATGAAAAGTCAGGATCCCTCCTTCCGCTTTCTGCAGCACGCATCTTTACCTCAGATCAATGACTGGGAGAATGTCTGCCTAAGATCGACGGTGCATAAAAGGGGAACATGCACACGAGGTAAGAAGACTTCCCGATATGCAGAACTTGGTAGGCCCTGCAGCGTTTAACGACCCAGATCACCCTTGAGCTCAGATCAATGGTGGAGATTGATTTCGCCAAGACAACTTGTGCACTCAAAGTTGGAGAAGGCCTGCACGATGGAAAATGTGCATAAATGATGTGTCTTTTTCCCATTGGATATCGTGATCAGAAATTGGGAGCACAATGATCACTTTATAGAGCAAGATGGTGCATATTTCAACGGTGTATATCTATGAAGGAATCAGATTAACGATGGAAATTCATTCCGTTGATCTAACTTGCAAGAAGAAAATAACTTTCCAGATATGTGGAATTGCTTAAAGGGCTACATGTTTCAATGGTCAAGATTTATGGTGGAGTAAGATCAATGGTGGAGGTGAATTCCATTGATCTAACATGCTCATGGAAATTAACTTTTCAAATCTGTGGAATCGTGTAAACGGCCTACAGGTTTCGACGGCTAAGATCAAGGTTGATCTAGATCCACAGCTAAGGAAAATTCCGCTAGTTCAAAGTGTTGTTGATTTAATTTTCTAGAATTCAACGAAATTTTACAGAGCAAGCAGGTCCAGAGACGTGTTTCCATATCCTTGTTTTGATTAAAAGATCAATGGTTTAGAAGCAATTTCGTAGGTGAAGATGCGCACATAGAATGAAATTTTTATAGACCATCGAAGGTGTTTTGAGCCATCGTTTTCATCCAATAGGCGTGGTTTCTAGATGTCAAAATTTCCTATTTGATCCACCATGCCCATCCCCGTATGCTTTCCTGTTTTTTTTGTGATCATGGTGAATCTTCCATATAATCATATGCACAAAGAATTGGAACTCCATTCTTCATTCAATCAACCATTAACCACTGTTATACAGACTCCCTCTCATACACTCTACTGTCTCGCTCAATCTGTCTACACATTTTTTATCCTATTACATGAAATAAAACTTTATTAAACATGTTAGATCCGAGACAATAGGATTTGAATTCCTAAGAAAGTAATCTACAACTAACCTATCCTCGAACAACCTCTTACAAGATTCGAGGATATAAGTGGAAAATTTCCATTATTACAATCAAACAAATCCTATCCATAAAACAAATTCAAGAAACCAACAACTAACCCTATCCTTATAAAATTGATTACATGGAAGCGGAATAATAACATTGACTGCTTATTCAGCAAACATAGGACTTTGGCTTGATGCCTTCATGAAGCATTCAAACATTGTTGATATTTCCTTCATGAAGCATTCAAAAAAATATTTGACACTTGAAAGATATAATTTATAATTCAATGAAACAAACTTAATTTCAACATAATGAAATTGGAAGCTAGACTAAGAGGAAGGAGTGTAGCTAGGATAAAAACCATAGATCCTTTGTTCTGCTTTAGTGTTTACCATCAGGATTCCTAGCGGCTCTTTTCTTAGTGACATTGCTCATTCCAGTCATCGACATTCTTCATTTTTGGTGTTTGGGAAGATTATCATCATGTAATGTGTACAAAGTTGTGTTTGGGATGCCATGTATACTTTCAAATGGAGCCACAAGTTTCATTATCGGTGAAGGATTGGATTTGGGGATTTCAAACCGTGGTGGAATTTGGTTTTCTTCTCCATTTTGGATATGAGGGTTATTTGCTAGTAGCTTGGTTTTCAATGGTTTTGTTTCATGCTTTTTGTGGTTTTTTTCCTTTGTGGTGGATAGTTTTGGCCAATGGGTTATGGAGCTGAGCTTTGGATGGAGAATGAGAGCTTTCCTATTTTTGTTTTCATCCTCTTTGTAGAGTTACTTTTTCTTTCTTCCCTTGGGATATCTAAGTACACAATTTGGTGGGTTTAATCTTAGGTATTTTTATTTGGAACCTAATGGATTCGAACTATTTATTCCCCCTCGTTTGTTGTGGCTTATGATTCAATTTTTGTGAATGCTTTATGTTCCAAGTCACCATTCCTTATGTGGTTAGTGGTGCTTGAGTATACTTTTTTATTTTTTTGTTTGTTTACGTGATGGAAGAATCCTTTATTCTTGACCTATGGAAGCTTCTTGGTAGTGCTTGAAGTAGAAGGATTCTTGGTGGTGATTGAGTACCTCTTTAGCTAGTTTGGTATTTTAGGTTTTGTTCATCACTATTTGCATTTTGGTGTTTATCTTGGTTGAGTTGTTTGAATCTTTCTTTTGGTTTAGTGTCCTTGAACAAGCTTTAAATATAATTTCACCCTTTATTCTTGAAATAAAGAAATTATAACTTTTTTATTAAGAAAACAAACAAAACACATGTAAGAAGTTGAGACATCAATAACTTAGAACACTTTTCACTATATAACTTCAATAGGTCTACACAATTTTTAGAACCTACTTGGAGCGTAAAAATCTAGTAATATCAACTCATGTGCTCTAGAAATCTATCCTAAAGTATTTTGCATTTAGAGCCTTGGTTATATATCCATGTCCTTTTGTGGGATGTTTTAAATATATTATTATTTGTTCTCATTAGGAGTGCCCAAAGGGGAGTTTGATGAGGTTTTCATATCAAAGTTATTTTTAAAAATGTAATGGATAATTTTAGTTGTTGGAAAATAAGAAGTGTTCCTCTCGATGAGAGGCCATTTTTTTTGTAAATATGTTTTAATTGACACATTAAAAATTATATTCAAAATTTTCCTAGAATCCTGATTCATATGCCAATTCTATAATCTTATTCCTACTCTATTAAACATAATCTTCCAAAAATATTATTTCAAAAATCAATTAACACTTTTATTATGGAAGATAGCAAGAGAGGCTAATGCCAAAACAAACCAGAATAAGTTGCAAAGCAACTAAGTCCCTGCCTACGGGATAGCTAAGAGTACAACCTAGTTTAATAACAGCCTTCTCAACCAGACAAAGATGCTTGAACGGATGATTCTTTGAAACATATGACTATTTTTCAACCAGACGGAGATGCTTGAACGGATGAGTCTTTGAAGCATATGACTATTTGATCATTTTGAAGAATCCATTTATTTTGCAGGGGTCGATGGCCTCCTCTTCGGATATGACATAGGTAACTTTTTAGAGCATTAAAATTAAATAGGGATCTTGAATTCCTGAGTTGGATAAACTCTGTTTTATCAGTTGGTTGCTTTAAGGCTTTGTTTCTAGATTTAATTTCAGGAGTAATATCTAGTGCTTTGTTGTATATTCGAGATGATTCGTCTCCATATCAGCTGTCCAATAATTCTTTTTAGGAAATGTTATAGGAAAACCATATGAGTCCATGCTAAATAAAGCTATGGTTTATTCCAAGATCTGTATGGTTCACTGCCTACTGAAACGAGGAGTAATAAATTAATTGTGTCTATGGCTGCATGATATTGGAATCACTGTACGTATATACTGGCTTTCACTGATTCTTGTTTTTCCAATGAAAGTTATTTTGATATAATCCACATTCAAACCTAAGTAAAGCGTATCCAGATACAACGTATCTGGATATCGTTGAAGGGTAGAGAGTACTATATCACTGGGTGCCAAAGTGTAATGTGCATCAATCTTGGATGACATCCATGCATATAGCCCATTGGGAAAGTGACTGAGGCAACCTTCCTTGGAAGTTGTTTTTATTAAAGTGAAAGTAACACAGTGATCTTCATGTTAGATGCTTGATTTTGGAGATCCATGTCCATGATTTCAAAGATCCATGACTTGGGATGCACATGGGGATTCAAATTTATTAATTGAGAGAAGAGAAAATGAATAATATAATTATGATTAACGATATAGAGATTACATGCATCGATTCTTGAACCAGTTATCAAAATTTATAAGGAACACGGAGCCACGTTGAGGCCATGCATGCTTCTTATGACCACGTTCAAACCCATGCACTGTACGAGAGTTTCCAAGGAAACTACATGACCACATTGAAGCCATGCAAGATAAGTGAGCGCCATCTTGAAAGAGTGCAGAACAAAATATTGAAGGACCTGAATATTTGGAGAAGTGGCCTTCTAGATATGATTATAGAAGCTCATCAGCGACAACGACAGGCATGGAAATTCTGGATGATTACAATTTTCTGAAATCTATTCTTTTGGACATATTTGATTTGGATCCAACACTAACTTTGTTGTAGGATGTAGAATTTCCAGTCATGAATTACGACATGAATCAAAGAGCTGAAGCCTCCATTTTGTGTCAATGCTTTGATTGAAGAAGATGGTTCTTTAAAGGTAATGAAAATAAAAGGAAATCAAATATCATATAATTCTCTCATATCTTCATGATATTTCTCATCATAACTCTCATCTACCCAGTTTGACAATGGAGACGGATCAGACAATGCACAACATATCATATAATTATTATTAATTCTGTCAGTAGATAGAAATGTTCTTGTTGCATCCACATAACCAGATCACATGTAGTTATGCTTAGATAACTCTAGTGGAACCAACTAAGCAAACATAGAAAACAAACTAGAATTCCATAAATTTCTTTCCTTTCATGCGTGCATTGTAATGGTAGTTTTCTAACTTCTGTGCGAATTCCATTGTAAAGAAATAATTAAAAATATGAATGTTTACTCAGATGGCTCTAATTCTCGTTGATAACGTAGCCAACGAGAACATGAGCGAACAAGAAAATCACAAGGGAATTGGTTGCAGCTTAATAGCAAATCCGGGAACCTTCTTGCTTCCTTTTCTTCCATGCTTGTGCTTTCACAGCAAAGATGTTTGAGTCCCATCATTTCTTCTTTCATGCTTGGGCTTGACAATAAAATGTATTAGTCCGTCATTTTAAATAATAGTTTTCTCATGTTTATCACACTATTATGACACATCGCCCAACGTTTCCTCTTTCTCTTAAGTGAAATAATGGTTATGTAATGACTATGATATGTTATTAGCTATGATACTGTAAGATATGTTCCCGGTTAATAAGGGTTATATAATTGTTTACAAATTATAGAGTAGCAGTACGGCTATAAAAAAATATGCATGAAGATAGCAATAAAGAAGGATGGTGCTCAAAGAAGAAGCTTAAAATGGCTTCTCTTTCTGAATCCCCAGATAACAGTACTGAATTTCGTTGGAATGTTTAAATATGATAGCTTAGAGAAAGGGTGAGAATCACTCACACATAGACCTGTGGGTCTCACATATTTAGGGAAAGTGACTAACAATTTTCTATCACAAAGACAACTGGAAACTAGTGTCTGAATCTTATTGCCAAAAGTTACGCTTTCAGCAATCACAAAAAATGTCCATGCAAGGGTAGTTTACCCTGAGGAAATTAAGACCATTTGCAACCCAATTGGAAAACAAGTTATGAGGTGCAGTTTAGCATAGTAGGACGAGTTCCATCTGCTCTTCATCGCGAGTGCATACCTAAAATCCACTAATGAAACCTGTGGCACTGTATATAATTTATGCATGAGGTTTTATGTGTACAAATTATCGCTTTACTTATGAAATGCACGTTGAAGGATCCCAACAATATAGAAAAATAGCTTCATCGAGTGACAATCCAGCACTAGGTCATGCCTTATCAACGCGATACCAAGCATCCCGACATTCATAGATATATTGATTCTCAGTTGGATAGAGCGAGATGCATATTGTATGCGATGTTGGCGCGTCTTCCCATCAATGTAAATGAAATACACAAATGCACTTCCAGTGTCCCTGGAAATCCCCTGAGTGCATGCTTTCAAAATTATGACATCGTGCCTGGAAAATCCTTTGAGTGCATGCTTTCAAAATTATGACATTGTGTAGTGGGAATGTAGAGAAGTTTCAAACCTCAGTCGGATTTATGGTTTGCTGCAATTGAAATTCAGATTGTGTTAAGAAAGCTCCAAAATTTGCAATTCGATGTTTTATTCAAAGGTGGATGCCTTCAACAACAAGGAATAACGCCTCAACCAACTTGACTCACTATCATGCCATTATAGGTAATTTCATTTTTACTCGATTTTGTTCCCTTATGCTATATTTATTCTACCATAAAGATTATATAGGGTTTTTGCTTTGTATCTCAGGTTGCTTTGTGTTAAGAAAAAAGGAATGACGCCTCGGCCGACTTGACTCAATGTCATGCCATTACAGACAAGAAGGATTTTTTCGTTGTTACTTCATTTTGTTCCCTTATGATATTATTCTACCACAAAGATTATATCACGTTTTTTCTTTGTATCTCAAGTTAGATGGATTTGCAAGCTCGATATCTTTGACGTCTATCCACAGAAACTAGAATGTACTGCCATTAACAATAATACTGGGCTTTTGATACTTTTAATCTCTTTTTTTCATTAGATCTTTCTTTAAATATTTTCTTGTTAGTTTCCTAGGCTATCATGCCACAGAATGTACTGTATATTTTTTTTAAACAATGAGAATGCAAAAAACAATACCTTGTCGCATATTTTGGAAAAGGCATATGCAACATAACAGTGTTAGCATTAATTCATGGCTGGAAATTTTCCATCGGGGCCACCAGAGGGAGCGTATGATCCAAATCAAAGTTGTCGATGCTGACAAATCCATGAAGATTATAGTCGAGGTGAAAAATCCCGTGAACATTCCAAGTGCAACAAACTTATGCCTGCATCTCTTGCTTTAGACGGTTTGGAGTTGTTCAAGCTAATGAATACGAGTTCTCTACGGTGGATCAAAGAAGACTGGTAACTATTAGCAACATCCATGCTTGGCACAACTATGAGGTTGAAGAGCACTAATTACAGCAGGCATGAGAAGGCTGTAATTGAGTATGGATCCCTAAACATCAATGTCGTCATTTAATCTCAGACTAAAAGGAAAAGACATTTGCAGTGCATGCAAAGGAGCTAGCACGGTGAACCACACCACTTGGCATCTGGAAAAGGAATGAGCTAGTTCCAAGTGTAGATATCATGCCAAGACAGACACATGTACATGCACTGTATACACTAAAGCACACCAATTCAATGAAGCAAGGCATTTTGAGCATGAAAATATGTAAACTACAATACCTGGAATTTAATGTCGAGAAGTAATGCTAACAAAATTCTATCATTATTTCAAAAATGCTTTGGAATTGCTCATAGCTTAGATGGAAGGAAAAAAAAACATAGGAAAACCATGACATTTTTCTCTTATTGCCTCAGGATGAGGCCAAATAAGAGATCGAATTCATTGATAGGTGGATAAAGTGGTTGGATTCGAATGATTCGTCAAATAAAAAGGTTCAAATGCAAACTTTGGATAAATTATTTCGATTTATATGATGTTTGATGAAAAAAATGGCAAGGCTATTCATATAGACCCTCCTCGCCCGAGGGCGGGAACTAATAAGAAAGTTCGCTTGAAAATACATTTTACTCTTACCTTTGCTTCAACATAGATTTTTTTGTTGCTCAAAAGCAACTAATTAAGACCTTACACATATTTTGCAAGACTTGTTTAATATTCCCAATAATTTCTTTAGAAGTGTCAAGGGCACGACAAGTCCTTGAAGACTACATTAAAAAATTTGAAGAAAAAAATTAATATCGAAAGGCCAAATTAGAGAATGGTGAAAGTGGCTTCACTAGTTGAGGACTTAATAATAACATATGTATTATAATTTACTAACCTTTCATATGTTGGTATGGAACGATCAAACATCAAGCATGTCCCTCTATAAAAACCACATGACAATCATAGCACAAATTCTTATACTTTTTGAAATAAGAAAGGAAGCAAACATTTATAAAGGATTTAAGTTTTTTTTGGGATATCTCTTTTTGCTTTTTGTGCTATTGTGAAACTCTTAATTTCCACATACTCATAATTTTTTTTTCTTAAACAACAATATTTTGCACATATTTATAGCATTTCAACCACTCAAGAGCTTGAATTGAATTAAGATCAATAAGGTCTAACTTAATAAGTTATGTAATAATATGTTGAAACAATCAAACAATTACTTTTTTAGAAAGAACCTCGAGGGTGTCCTCTCTCACACTATTCGAATTAATAGGTAACAAGTCCTTTGTTAACCAAAATCACACCATTTTTTATTGAGTATTATCATGTAGGAAACTTTAGTACTACCAAATAATAGGCAAGAAGAGCTTCTTTGACGATTTATAATTAATACAATTTCTATTGAAACAATTGTGAAGCATTGTGATTAGTTGGCATAGGTGTACTAATTTATATTCATGGAAACATGAATAAAAGCATTTAGAGAGAGGTTACTATACAATTAACAATTACCAACTACTAAGTTGAAAAACTAGTAATATCTTATACCAATTTGAAATTTAGAGTGACTTTTCTCATGGTTTGAAGTCTTGATTCATAAAAATTGTGTATTGATATGTTTTAACTACAATTTCCCTTCATTTGAAAAGATATGGAATGATCTTCACTTCATGATTAAAGGGAAATTAAATATTCAAATTTGATCCTTGTTGCAACCCAGTTATTAGTTCTCAGAGTTCTCAAAACCACATTATGCATAATCAACTAACATACCAATGAATTCTTGGGCCTACACACCTCCCTTTTGATAGTCAATCCACGCTATTATCATGTCTCATCCTTCACAACCTACATATGCTAAATGTAGTTGCTTTCACTATACTGATTAATCAACTCATACCAAAAATAAATTTCTACACACAACCTTTTTTTTCAAAAGAAACAAATTGTAACTTGTTATTTAGAGATTGAATAAAAGTTACAACAATCTATACCATAAAGAATAGCCTCCATAAAAACTAAGAGCACCTTCAAGTACTAAACTTCTCTAAATTACAAGGAGACATAAACATAGACTATAGATCCCACTTCATAGAATCTAAGTATCACAAAAAAACATGAAATAAAAGGTCCCACCTATACAAAATAATATAATGGACTGTATCACTAGACAAAAGAAGAAAAACAACTTGAGACTAATATCAGAGACCCCAGGCCTTATTCTTCCATTACATAACCCTCATTAGCAAGGATAAAATCACTAGTTTCTTTGAAAAAAGAACCACCTTAGGAAAACCTATATATTTTTTGGATAGAAAAAGTACCTCCACATTGAGAATAAGAGAGAGAGAGATAGGATCTAGAAATAATAGCTTTCTTTATTGAGAAGGCATAAAGCCTTTATGTAACACCCCGGTTTTGACCCCATGTTATTAAATTGCATATGATGTAAATATTGTATTAAATCATGGTGTGGAGCTCAAGGAAAATGCCCCACCATGGATTTAGTGTTTTATGTTTCAGCGATTAAAATTGATGTTGATGGTTTATGTGCTAGCCAAGCACAATATGTTTTGAGACATCATGTAAAATGCAAATTAATAAAATGCCACAACTAGCTATATGCAGCAACGTTAAAGAGATGGGGGCATGATTTCACAAGGAATAGGGAGGGGGAGTTATTTAAACCTTGATCATATGGGGAAGAGCGAAATGTTTAAGGGAAAACCCATAAAGTGGTCAACTATCCTTTTGTCCTTTTGTGCCCAGTCATCTAGAATTGGTTGAAGAAGTTATCTCCTTGGGATGGGAAAGGCATGGAGGTCAAATTTGAATTTGAGAGGTCACCCATTTTTGGAAAGTATGTTTTTGACTTATGGGGAAAGTAAAAGCTTGGGAAGGCATGCCCAAGCCATTATGCACAAATGACTTTCATTTCTCACCCATACTCATGGAGTTTTGGCTGCCTCACACAGCAGGAAGAGACTGAACTCTCTCCTCCACGGTTAGGCTACTAATTCCTTCCCTTCTCCATACCTAGAATGCGTTTTGGGTGTTGTTGGGTGAATGGGAAGAAAGGGGGCATGATTTTGGGGTTTGACGAGGCCATTTTTTCCCCTATGAGCAAGCTGGGATTTCTCCTCCACGTTTCTGCAGTTTACCCATTTTTCTCCATGGCTGGAAAGTCATTTTTGGGGTTGCCAACTGTATGTGTAGCCTGAAAAACCCATTTTTGGTTTGGCTACTGAAAATGCAGTAGATATTTGCGTTTTGGGGTTTGGGGAAGGTGTTTTCTCATTCCTCACGCGGTCGGGGTTTGCTGAGCGTTTCCCTCACGAATTTCTACGTTTTCCTCATTGTCTCCAAGTTGGAAGCTCATTTGTGCAGAGTTCAATGACTAAGAAGGTAGGCCCATGTTTTGTGTGTGAATAGGGGTTGATTTTACCACTGTGAAGTCCAAGGATGTTCCCTGAAACGATTTTCTCTCCTGGGTTGTTTTTCCCCACTTACCATTTCTGTCTATGGTTGCCAAACGTTTTCCTTCATGCCCAACAATGGTATTTTGTTGTGAAGGGCATCCATGCGAAGGTTGGCTTGGCTAAGTAAGTGCAAGGAACCCTTGTGTTGTTAGCTTGTTTCCTTAGCAGCCCGTGAAACCCAATTTCTTATTGGCTTGGATGTACTGTCTGTGAAACCCAACTGTATGTTGGCTTGGCTGTGGATGTATGGTATTGTTGTGTGTAAGCTTGTTGTTCCCTAGTGCCTTGTGCAATAATGCCCAACTCGGGGGTGGTAGTGATGCTGAGAGATTGATGAGCACACTGGCCTATGGTTGAGTGGAACGTTGCAACGACGTAGCTAGTTTTGGTACATCGCCATTACAAGATAAGTATTTACTTCTATTCTTGTTTACTTACCTTTGCATCTGTATCTCTTTTAATGAATTATGATGAACATGATGAATGATTGGAATGAACGAATGCATTGCTTCTGCTGTGTATTAATGCATATGTGTATATTCTTATGTTCAATACATGGAATGCTTGTATGGATGGTTTGCTTCCGCTATATAATTGCAATTGTTATGCATCTATGTATGTTTTTAATCCAATGCATTTTTATATTTATGTTAATGGGGCTAGATCGCCCATTTGATAGCAGGAGAAGCCTAGTCGCATCCTCTCCATCATCGGTATGAGGGGTGGGGACGTGACAGTGTGGTTTCAGAACTCAGGGTTGCAGCATTGGGCCTCAATCGGCCAAGTTGAGTAGTTGACAGAGGTAGGATCACCATCTATGGCTAGAAGAAGCTAGCAGCAGAAGAATTCTCATATTTTTCTAGGTGTTGGAGAAAATTCTCCTTGTCGGCTGAGATAATTAATGATGAGCCGACACGTTGGCTGCGCTAGCAAAAGGGAACCGACACGGATCACAGCGACTGTGTCGCAAAAGTTAGCCCGATTGCGCCGATAGAGTCGGTAAGAAAGTCAAAAGGGAGCCGATATGTCGACGTAAAAAGGAGATTCGAGTCGACAGTGTTGGCGAGAAGAAAGGAACGAAGCTAACAATTTTTTTCCGAGTCTTTGAAAGGGGAAATTTGCATGTCGGAAAAAATTGGGTGAATTTTTCCTATGTGTCGGCTGCATTGGGTGAAGCCGAGTTGATACGTCGGTTGCGTTGTCTGAAGGGAGCCGACGAAGGAAGAAAGAAAATTTTTCTAAGTGTTTGCTAGTCGACGGAAAGAAGATGAAGTTTGAGCTGATACGACGGCTATGTTGCCTTCTTGTTTCCGACATAGTAGACAGAGTTTCCTAGAATTTGTCGAGAAGGAAATCAAAAAAAATTCAGCTTTGTTGGTCGGAGCTGAGCCACTGCATATCAGCAGAAAGAGGGAAAGAAAACCGATGTGATTCGAAAGGAAAAGGAAGATGTGAGCCAATGCGTGTCAGCAGGAAAAGAATATTTGAGCCGACACGTGTCGGGTGAAAGTTGGGGTTTGAGGCGATGCATGTCGGCTGAGTCAAGCCTATGGGAAATAAGAAGAAGAGGAAAACTTTTGGAAAAAAATTCAAGTATGGGAAAATAGGCAGAATTTGGAAAATTTTGTCGATGCATTGGTTGAGCAAGATCGGGAAGAACTGTGAAAGTTTTCCGCAACGGCGGATGAAAGTTGGAAAGTGTTCCGATGTAGCGCATCAGATGGATGTCGAAAAGTTTCCTGATGCGGCGGAAGGATCCGTCGAAAGAAAACTTGGAATTTTTTTGATGTGGTGTGTTGGGTGGAAATTGAAATTCTTTCCGCAACGATGGGAAGGTGGGAAGTTTCTGCGTCGGAAGGAATCGGGTGAAGTTGCCAATGAGTGTCGGCAAAATTTGGAGAAATTTGTTGATACGTCGGATGGAAAAGGAAAATGGAGCCGGCATGTCGAAATTTTTTTGGTGATTCATCGATCGGAGGAAAATGAAAATTTTGCCGAAACAAAGAATTTTAGCAGGTTTTTCAGTGGGATTTACAGGTGCTAGAAAGATGAAAAATGGTCGTGAGTTTATGCGCCACATTGCATGAGATCCAATGATTTACAAATAATGGGGCAAGCCCCATTGACCCCCATCGTCCCCTTGAGACAGTCGGTTGAAGATGATAAGAAGATGAAGGAAGAAAAAGAAATGTACAAGGACATTCTATAAAGCAGAACATCATTCTGTTATGGATGAAGGGATACCATATGAAGATGGTATTGAAGTGCATTTAGATGGTGTATCTATGTAGGTTGTGAAGCATAGGATGGATGCTTGAGCTAGGATAGAATTGGGTTAGTGACAGGGGATTATGTTCACTGTTGTGAAGCTGAAACTGTGGGTAAAAAAGTAGGGATCATTCCTAAAATTTGTGTAGTGGACCCTAGGCAGGTCATAACTCAACTGTGGTGGAAGTTGAGGGTGAGATTGTTGGGAAAATTGTTTTGTTCTGATCAACTTGCTATATCACCCCTGGACTTGTGAGATGTGCAATTTGAAGAAGTCAAAGCATAAATATCACGGTTAGTCTAACTAGCCATTAGAACCGGGAGGAAAGTTAGTGAGGTGGTAGGAAATGCCCATTGGTCATGGATGGGTTAATCACTTGTGCAGACCTGAATGTCCTACCGCTTGGATCCTATGATATACTCATTGGAATGGATTGGTCAAAAGCACATAGAGAAAATCTTGATTGTTACAACAAGACTTTTGAGTGCTTGGATAAATAAGGTAACCTAAGGGTTGTGAAAGGCATTCCAAAAAGTGATCTCCAATAGGCAGATTTCAACAATGCAGCTGAAGATGTTCTATGGGAAAAGGTTGTAGAGTATATGCAGCCCATGTTTTGGAAGCAACAGAGAATGATACTCCTAGGTTGGAGGGATGTCACATGTTGCAGGAATTCAGGGATGTTTTTTCTAATAAAATTCCATGGCTTCCTCCAAAAAGGGACATCGATTTTACAATTGAACTTGTGCCAGACAAAGCACCAGTTTGGTTTGATAAAGAGAAAGATGATACACTGTGATTGTGTATTGGTTCAGACAGTTGAAAAATTTCACTATGAAGAACAAGTATCATTTTCCTAGGATTGATGACCTATTTGATCAAGTGAGAATATCAAAAGGTGTTTTCCAGGATTGACTTGGGTTCTAGTGACCATCAGGTAAGAATCAAGGATGAAGATACTCATAGGACAACCTTCGGGGCAAGGTATGGATCTTATGAGGTTGTAGTGGTATCATTTGGTTTCACAAATGCACCAACTACATCCATGTGCCTCATGAATAATGTTTTTAGTAAGTATTTGGACAGGTTTGTTCTTGTTTTCCTTGATGGAATTCTTATTTATTTTGAGAATGAGGAAGAACATGTGGAACATTTGAGGCTGACTTGAAATTGCTTAGGAAGCATAATTTGTATGCAGGTTTGAGAAAATGTGACTTCTAGAATTCATCATTTGGGTCACATTATCTCTGATAAAGGAATATCTGGAGACCCTGAAAAGATTGAGGCCATGATGAGTTGGGCTACTCCAATAAAGTTAACAGATGTACGATCTTTTGTGGGACTTGCTTGCATGGTATGCATGAATTTCACTGAAGAATATTTTGCAGGGAAAGTTGAATCTATGTATAGGATGAGGGAGCTTGCATGTGAACTTGTAGTTCCATGAGGAAATGGCCCTTGTTCATATAGGTATACACACGAGGACTTCTTGAAGACTCAGGTAGAATGACCCGAGCAGAGAAGTATGATGGTGCCCAATGAAACCTAGGGCAGGAAGCTGCCATGTGCCATAAGAAGGATCTCATGACTGAGAAGATGTTTTGAAACTTCAGGTTGCAAGTTTTTATGTTGATCATGGGAGACTATGATGTCCCGTGATGGATTTGAATCATGCTAACCATGGATATGCTTGTCTTGCATTGCTTGATGCAGACTGAAGTTTCCTGTTGACTAACTGTGATTGTTTGGATGATTAAAAATTGTGTCAGGATGACATGTTGTATGTGGATGTCCAGGTTTTGGAAAGCATGCATAAGTAACAGATGAGTACTCCTCACTTGAAAAATCCAAACAACATGAGGATGGACTCATGGTTGCAAAAATCTGATTTTATGTAGGAAGCAGAATTGAGAACTCATATTTTTATTTGAATGTCAATGTTATTGATCGTTTGATATTTGGGAAATCATGTATGCATGAAATAGATTTGAAAATCTATGATTAAAATTCTATGATGAAATATCATATAAACTGCATACTTGCATGTAACGCAGGTGAAATGATGGAAGTATGCCCTTGGAGTACATAGCTTCGTAGAAGGATGTGTTTGGGATGCATAACTCCTCAGAAGGATGTACTAGGTGTACATGGTTCCTCGGAAGGATGTACTAGGGGTGAGATGATGAAAATATGTACTGGGTGTACATGACTCCTCAAAAGGATGTATGGGGTGTACATAGCTTCTCAGAGGGATATCTTTGGAATAGGTTTAAAAACCTATGATTGCAATTATTTTTATGATGACAACTCATATAAATTGCATGCTTGTATGTAACGTAGGTGAGAAGATGAAATTATTTACTGGATGTACATGACTCCTTGGAGGGATGTACATATCTTCTCGAAGGGATGTGTATGGAAACCTATGATTGGAAATTTTATAATGACATCTGATGTAAACTACATGTCTATATGCAATGCAGGTGAGACGATGAAAACATGTACATGGAGTACATGGCTCCTTTGGAAGGATGTACATGGGTACATAACTTCACCCCCCCACTTCCAGCTAGGCATCGGTATGCATCACTGGGGACACCTAGGATATAAGACATCTGGTTAGACTTATTTCCACACACATTCATGCCGTAAGGGGACTGTCATGAGAGTGGGGGCTCTGTGAAGAGAATAACCCCTAGGTATTATGATGTCTGGAAAGTAAGTGCCTGAACATTGGTAAGCACTTGGAGGAGGTGTTGGGCCCTTAAGCTAGAGTTGTCATTAAGCACCCAAGGAGGTGTTGGGCTCTGAAGCGAGGCTGATTGGATCTCGGTTGAGAGATGCTATACAGATAAGTATTGGATTACTTCACAAATCCTGGTTGACTTTCTATAATTACACATGTGCATAATGATTCAGCTAAGATTTTTGAAAATCTTGTTAAAAAAATAAATCCTACGAAAATGAATCTGACATGTGAATTAATCTGTTATGGTGGAAAGGAAGTGCCTGAGTAGTGGTGAGCACCAGAAGAGGTGCTAGGCCTGTAAACTAGAGCTAAAATTGAGCACCCAAGGAGGTGCTAGGCTCTGAAGCGGGGATGATCGAATCTCGGTTGAGAGATGCTATACAGATAAGTATTCGTTTACTTATCAAACTTTTGTTGCTATTGATTTTCTTTAAATATACATGAGCATATGATGCAGTCATGGTTTTTGAAAATATTGTTCTAGGTTGCATCCTATAGGAATGAATCTGACATATGAATTAAATTCATTGTGGTGTTCAGAAAGGAAGCACCTGAGATTGGTAAGCACCTAGAGGAGGTGCAGGATCTCGAACATAACTACTATTGAAGCACTCAAAGAGGTGTTGGGCTCAAGAACGGAGTTGTCAGACCTCAGTTGAGAGGTACTTTTAGGTGATCTATGACTTACAAAAATTGGGTGAACCCTTAATGCACACCTAGGTGTGGGGTGGGGCAGGGTTGTGAGTGCCATGGTTGTATAAAGCCCAGTCAAACACCTATGGAACCAAAAGAAGATACTTATGCAGATGAGTATTTGGTTCACTTGGCAACTTTTGTTGATTTTATATCAATATACACGTGCATGTGATTCATCTACAATTTTGGAAAATCTTGTGAATACTGACATGGGAATTGGCTCATTGCTTGGGGATTGAGCATAGGTATTCCAGGTTTCCAAAGACATTGGAAATGTTCCAAGTTGAGGAGAAGGATTCTCCAAGACCAGAAAAAATATCATGTGGTGTGTGCTGATGCATGCAAGCAAGGACTAGGAAAAGTTCCAGATCATGCCATTGGACAGATAAAGGTGCAGAGGAAGCATTGCGGTCTTGAAGAGGTTACATGGGAGCTGGAGGATGCCATGCGATTGGCACATCCATTTTCTTCAATCTTGCAGAGCACTGAGGGCGGTGCCAGTGTATAAATTTTTAATTTTTTGTAAAGCACTAAGGATAGTGCTATTGAAGGGGGAGGGGAATGTAACACTCCAGTTTTGAACTCATGGTATTAAATTGAATATGATGTAAATATTGTATTAAATCATGGTGTGTAGCTCAAGGAAAAGGCCCCACCATGGATTTAGTGTTTTATGTTTCGGCGATTAAAATCGATGCTGATGGTTTATGTGTTAGCTAGGCACAATATGTTTTGAGACATCATGTAAAATGGAAATTAATAAAATACCACAACTAGATATGTGCCGCAACGTTAAAGATATGGGGGCATGATTTCATAAGGAATAGGGAGGGGGAATTATTCAAACCTTGAGCCTATGGGGAAGAGCCAAATGTCTAAGGGAAAACCCATAAAATGGTCAACTACCCTTTTTGTCCTTTTGTGCTCAGTCATCTAGAATTCGTTGAAGAAGTTACTTAGGCATGGAGGTCAAACTCGAATTTGGGAGGTCACCCATTTTTGGAAAGTGTTTTTTTGACTTGTGGGGCAAGTAAAAGCTTGGGAAGGCATGCCCAAGCCATTATGCACCCATGGCTTTCATTTATCACCCATCCTCATGGAGTTTTGGCTCCCTCATGCAGCAGGAAGATACTAAGCTCTCTCCTCCACGGTTAGGTTGTCGATTCCTTCCCTTCTCCATACCCAGAATGCATTTTGGGTGTTGTTGGGAGAATGGGAAGAAAGGGGCCACGATTTTGGGGTTTGAGGAGGTCGTTTTTCCCCTGTCAGAAAGCTGCGAGTTCTACTCTACATTTCTGCAGTTTACCCATTTTTCTCCATGGCTGGAAAGTCTTTTTTGGGGTTGTCGAGTGTATGTGCAGCTGGAAAAACCTGTTTTTGGTGTGGCTGAGTGAAAATGCAGTAGAGATTTGCATTTTGGGGGTTTGTAGAGGGTGTTTTCTCATTCCTCACATGGTCAGGGTTTGTTGAGCATTTCCCTCATGAATTTCTGCGTTTTCCTCATTGTCTCCAAGCTGGAAGCTCATTTGTGTAGAGTTCAGTGGTTGAGAAGGTAGGCCCATGTTTTGGGTACAAATAGGGGTTGTTTTTACCACTATGAATTCCAAGGATGTTCATTGAAACAATTTTCTCTCTTGGGTTGTTTTTCCCCACTTACCGTTTCTGTCTATGGTTGTCAAACATTTTCCTTCATGCCCAACAATGGTATTTTGTTGTGAAGGGCATCCATGTGAAGGTTGGATTGGATGAGTAAGTGCAAGGAACCCTTGTGTTGTTAGCTTGTTTTCTTAGCATCTTGTGAAAGCCAATTTATTATTGGCTTGGTTGGACAGTCCGTGAAACCCAACTGTATGTTGGCTTGACTGTGGATGTATGGTATTGTCGTGTGTAAGCTTGTTGTTGCCTAGTGCCTTGTGGAATCATGCCCAGCTCAGGGGTGGAAGTGATGCTGAGATATTGATGAGCACACTGGTCTATGGTTGGGTGGAACATTACATCGACGTAGCTAGTTGTGGGACATCGCCATTACAAGATAAATATTTACTTCTATTCTTGTTTACTTACCTTTGCATCTGTATTTCTTTTAATGAATTATGATGAACATGACGAATGCTTGGAATGAACGAATACATTGCTTCTATTGTGTATTAATGTATATGCGTATATTCTTATGTTCAATACATGGAATGCTTGTATGGATGATTTTCTTCCTCTATATAATTGCAATTGTTATGCATCTATGTATGTTTTTAATCCAATGCATTTTTATGTTTATGTTAATGGGGCTAGATCACCCATTTGATAGCAGAAGCATCCCAGTTGCGTCCTCTCCATCATCGGTATGAGGGGTGGTGATGTGATACTTTATATAATATTACAATGTGCCTTGAAGCCATAACATGGAACAAAACCATGGGATACCAAATACCATGGACAATGTGCCTTAAAGCCATACCATGAAACAAAACCATGGGCTACAAGATACCATGGATGGAAGAGGGTGGCCTCTCCATTTAATGCTTTTATGACTTATACATTCAAATTTAGACCATATGCCCCCTAAAATTATAATCATATAACTTGCAAAAAACCCATTGCACTTCCTTTTCACTCTCTCACACAATCACAAAGATCGCTTTTCATAATGCTACAATACAATACACAACCATATTACAATGCATTCCTTTTTATAGGGGAATTACCATGGGAAAATACCATGGGACCATAAACTGATGGCCAAAAGACATCCCGAAATTTTTTTCTAGGGGATTTTCCCTTGAACCCCCTTTCTCGGGTGCCCGTTGGCCCGCGAAACCCCCATACAGAGGGGACAGTCCCCCCTGGACCTTCTCACCCCCCTACTGGGACAAGTGTATAGTAAAACTAGGGTACAAACACAACTGAACAATAATATCTTTGAATCAGGAAGATCATGCTCCACAACCAACAATATCCCATTTGGATATTGATCACAACAACTCTACTGCCGCCGCACTTGCTGGACTATGATTTGAACCTTAAACTTGGAAAATTTCTCATATTCACCTTCATTCTTAAAGGCCAACAAAACCGAGCAGGAATTCAGTTTCTCTCTGGTTACTATCTTTGTCGACATGTTTGCAGGATTATGGATATGATGTATCTTTTCAAACTTTAACAATTCATCTTCCAAAACAAATATTATGAAATGGTACTTGAGTTGTATATGTTTAGTTTGGATGTCAATGTACAACCTGACATTCTCCTTCTTCTTACCCAATTCCTCCATGAACCTTTGTAACCAAATTATCTCCTTACTAGCCTCTGTAGCAACTACATACTTTGCTTCCATTGTTGAAAGTGCAAAAACCTTTTGTAGTTTCAAAATACAACTTACTGTTGTTCCACCTACAATAAAAACATACCTTGTGGTGCTCTTCCTACTATCTTTATCACCTTCCATATCTGCATCAACATATCCCTGTAGAACAGTGTCTGAACCTCTAAATCATAATGCATGAGAAGTTGTGCCTCGTAAATACCCAAGAATCCACTGTACTCCCTCCAATGCTCTTTACTTGGATTATTCATATACCTGCTCACAACTACCTGTGCATGTGAAATATCTAGTATTTTACACACCATAACATACATCAAGCTTCCAAATGCTGATGAATAGGGAACCTTGGACATGTATTCTATCTCTTCCTGTGTCTTGGGACACATCTACTTACTAAGTTTGAAATGGATGGCCAAAGGTGTACTAACTGGTTTTTCATTATGCATTATAAACCTCTCCAACACATTTTCTATGTACTCACCCTGAGACAATGTCAATTTGCGACTTTTCTTGTTTCTTGTTATTCTCATACGAAGGATTTGCTTTGCAGCACCCAAATCCTTCATCGCAAATTATTTATCTATTTTCCTTTTGAGCACATTTATATCCTTCATGTTAGACCTTGTCACAAGCATTCCATCAACATACAATAACAATATAATATATATATTCTATTATCTACCCTCTTGAAATAAACATAGTGGTTAGACTGACATCTACTATAACCCAATTTTGTCATAAACTTATCAAATTTCAAATACCACTATCTTGGAGCTTGTTTTAGTCCATACAAGCTCTTCTTCAACCTGGAAACCAAATTCTCGTTCCCCTTGACATCATACCTCTGTGGCTACTGCATATAAATCTCTTCCTCCAAATCCCCAAGGAGAAAGGTTGTTTTTACATCTAATTGTTAAAGATGCAAACCTTCTTTTGCCACTAGACTTAAAATAGTTCTAATTGAATTCATTTTAACAACAAGAGAAAAAATTTCATCAAAGTCTATACCTTTCTTTTGTGCAAACCTCTTTACAAAAAGTCTAGCCTTGTACCAGTGTTTGCCTCCTTCTTCTTCCTTCAACCTGTAAACCTATTTGTTCTGCAATTCTCTTTTACTCGCAGGAAACTCAACCAAATCCTAAGTCTAGTTTCTTACCAATGAGTCCATATCCTCACTCATGCCTTGCTGCCACTTTTTTTTAGCTTCCATCTGCATTGCTTCTTCATAACATTATAGTTCACCAGAATTAGTCATCAGTAAATAATACAGTGAATGAGAGAATCGTTCAGGGGGTCTACTTAACGAGGTATATCTTCTTACAATTACAGGAGTTTGAGGTACTTGTTGTTGTTCTTGATTTTTTGGTACCTTTGGAACTTCATTTTATTTGATTTCATCAAGCACTATGTACTATGTGTTTTTCTTTTCCTCTATCTTTCCCTACAACTGATCTATGTGCATAACCTTTTTCATTGAATACTACATCTCTACTCCTAATGATTTTGTGATTTTCATAATCTTATAAGTGATAACAAAAACCATCAACCTGGTATCCAATAAAGGTGCATTTCTTGGATTTAGCCTCAAGCTTTGTTCTTCTTTATCAATATGGACAAATGCTTCACAATCAAAAGTTTTCAGAAATGAGTTGTTTACCTTTTTACCTGTCCACACCTCCTCTGGTATTCTACCACCCAAAGCACTTGGAGGTGCTCTGTTTATTAAGTAAACAATAGTATCTATAACACCAACACAAAACTATAAGGGAAACCCTGCGTGAAATCTCATACACCTTGCATGCTACATGATTGTCCTATTCATCCTTTCAGACACACCATTTCTTTGTGGTGTTCTTAGGACTATCTTCTCTCTACAAATCCCATGGTATGAACAATAACTATCAAAATCCTTTCTACAATATTCACCTCCATTATCAGATCTGAGAAACTTCAATCCTTTCCATGTCTCATTCTCAACCAAAGGTTTCCACTTCTTAAAAGTAGAAAACATATTAGATTTATGTCAAATATAATAAAACCATTTTTTTCTATTTGCATCATCAATAAAAGTAACATAATAATAAGAACCACCAAGATATTGTACCTGAGCTGGTCCCCATACATCTGTATGCACAAGCTCTAACTTTTCACTCTTTGAAGCGAATATTTATTAGCTCATACAATAATATTCACCAGAAAAATTGGTAAATCAAATGAGCCATAATAATGTATATATTGATGATAGGATAAAAGATGATTACAATGGTTGATAACCCGCCTATTAAATAAGGCTTGGGAATTGTGAATGAAAGGTCATGTTCTTTCATCTTAAGTATAATTAATTATGTTTATTATTAATTATTTAATCATTATTTTTATTTTATGTTCGTTACATTGCCTTCCCCTTAAGGGAATCTTTGTCCTCAAAGATGTATTGACATTAATGTCTAATTTACTTTATCTATCGTCTCGGGATCCTTTCCCTTTTTGTATTTGCGACATTTGAGGAAATGAGCCGATACGAGTTACGAATCCCCCGAGAGAATTGACGCATCGTATCTGATGTGGTCCATCCCAGATCTATTTTTATCAGATCTCTAAGATCATTTTGTGGGACGATTCGTCTCAATTGTTGCTTAGTATGTCGATATTTTCGCATGTCCACATAAGTGTTCTGTGAATATTCATTTTGACCCTGTCGTTGGTCAAAATGACGATTATAATTAGGATGTCTGTAAGGTGTAGGTGTTGTCTTTTCTTCTTTCTTTTGGACGGTGGCGAGGACTGTCTTCACTTCCTCGATTTAATTTTTGGATGCATTTTCCTGAATTTATGCTTTTTGGTTTTCCAGTAGATTGTTATGATTCAGAATCTTTTTGATTATTTCATCTTGCGATTTTTTTTCAATTTCTAACTCCTTGATCTGATTCTGTAGTTCCTGATTACGATTATTTAGAAACTTGTTTTCTTGCCTTTCCAGTATTGTTCCTTCGAGGTCTTCACCGGAGTGTTCCCTTTTTCTATTGTTTTTCAATTTTTTTTATTTTTGTAATCAGTGTTTTGTTATGATTTATTAATCTGAAAATTTCTTCAGAATTGTTGGATACTGTTTTATTACTCTTTGCGATTTCTAGCTTGTGTTCCTTTTTAGAGTCTCTATTTTGTTGTTGAAGAACTTTTATCTGTTGTCGATACTGGTCAACCACTGATTCTTGATCTTCTAAATTCTGTTGTATGTGTGTCAGTTCTTCATCTTTGTCGTTAATGATTTTGTTCAAGCGTACTATTTCTGTTTCATAATCACTTCTTTTTTTTTTTTAAATTTTGACTAGGGGAATCAACAATTGGGGATGGGCTGGTACTCGCGTGACATGGGGTCCAGGGATCCAATCCCGCTACCACTATAAACCTAGGTGTAACCACAGCGCCTGAACCATGGCACACAGGACAATTTGGGGGGGATTTGAACACGAGACCTTCAATTTACAAACAATTCCATTTACCACTTGTAACTCTTCATTATCTCTTCGATAGCATTTTAACTTGGCTTCTAATTCTCTATTTGTAGTCGTAAACCAGATTCCATGATCTCTGATTTCACTAAATAGTCGTTTGGGCTATAGATAGTCGTCGATATTTTTTTTACTACTTTTTCAACGATAATTGGTCTTCTTCTTGTTAGGTTAAATAACCTTTTCTTTTCCCAAAAATAATAATTATTTTAATAAAATAATAATAATAATAATTATTATTATTATTTTACTTTCAGTTTTTTTTAATATTTAAATTCCCTTTAATAATTAAATATCCTTTAAAACTTATCCAAGTGATGTTTCTATCAAGGTACGTTGGAGACCACTATAATATCCCTTTTATAACTTAAGTTATATAAAATAATATATACCCTTAATAATTTGGATAACCAAATACTTTGGCAAAACCACTTTATCACTTTTATATATTTATATATATATAATCATTTCAAAGATTTTGGCAATCCTTTTGTGAGCAGCCTTTTGATAAATTGAATACTTTGTTAAATGCCTCCCCCTTAATTATCCTCTTATGATGATTACTATTACCACTTAATCCCTCTATTATCACCTTAGGAAGAACCGTCGGGCTCAAGAGACTATAGCTAATGAGAGGGGTCGCAACAATCCCAATCAACGGCTATTGACAATTACAACCTGTAATTATTATTATTTTTTTATCAAGATTCTTTGCGTCGTGTAACACACTCTTTCACGGTAGCAATGGTAGCACGAGGATGTTAAGTTCCAACGTAATTTTTTTTTATCATTATTTTTAACCTTAATCTGTAATCTTTCAAGTGTGAGCGTGAAAGAGTCATAGAGGGAGTAGCGAGGGGAAATGGCAGTGCGCAGGAGGAGTGGGAAACGGAGAGCGTTGACGTGGATGGAAGGGACAGGCGCGCGTGGAGGGAGCAGGTTGGAGAGCAGGGAGCATCGGATGAATTTTGAATTTTATTTTTTTTCAATTTGAAATCTGAAAATGGCCAGAAGCCAAGATTGGTCATAAAACCAAGTGTACAGAGAAACTCTGAAATTACTTAGATAAAATCTGAAATTTTTGAGCTCAAGCCCGAGAAAAAGCAAATATTTATTTGTTCATACAATAATATTCACTAGAAAACTTGGTAAATCAAATGAGCCATAATAATGTATATATTGATGATAGGATAAAAGATGATTACAATGGTTGATAACCTGACTATTAAATATGGCTTGAGAATTGTGAATGAAAGGTCATGTCCTTTCATCTTACGTATAATTAATTATGTTTATTATTAATTATTAATTTTTATTTTTATTTTATGTTCGTTACATCCTTTGCTACAATATTGTAGCAAAGGTCATGTCCTTTGCTACAATATTCACCTCCATTATCAGATCTGAGAAACTTCAATATTTTCCATGTCTCGTTCTCAACCAAAGGTTTTCACTTCTTAAAAGTAGAAAACATATCAAATTTATGTCAAATGTAATAAAACCAATTTTTTCTATTTGCATCATCAATAAAAGTAACATAATAATAAGAGCCACCAAGAGATTGTACTTGAGCCGGTCCCCATACATCTGTATGCATAAGCTCTAACTTTTCACTATTCTAATGTTTCCCAACCCTAAGAAATCTAGCTCTCTTTTGTTTTCCATAAACATAGTTCTCACAAAATTATAAACTTACCTGCTTCAGATCTGGAAGCAATTTCCTTGAGTGGAGAATCTACATCCCCTTCTCACTCATGTGGCCAAGCCTATGATGCAACAATGGTGCACCCATTTTTGTAGAATCTACAGAAAGATAATAATCAATATTATGAGAACATAAATACAACATACCTATCCTATCTCCTTTTGCTATTACCGTGCTCCTTTAGTGATCTTCCACCACATTTTTCCAAACACAGATAAACAACGACTATGTCCCAACTACCCTATTGAGATCATATTTCTTTTCATAGTAGGAACATGCCTTACATATTTTAGCAGCCATTCATTTCCATTATTTAACTTAATTTGTACCTTACCCATTCCAACAATATTACATGGTCCATCATCCCCCAATAAAACATGTCCAAAATCACTTGGAACATAATCATGAAAGAATTTCCTATGGGGTGTAGCATGACAAGAAGCCTCTGAATCTATTACCCAGTAATCACTAGTGTTATATAATGCAAGAATCAATGCATCTTGTAACACATCACTTGCTACATTTGCTTCCTAAGTAGTCTCCTGCTTCTTGTCTCCTTTCTTCTTTGGAGATCTGCAGTCTTTTTTCAGATGTCCTCTTTTACCATGGTTCTAGCACTCTGTATTTCCTAGTATGAACTTGTATCTTCCCTTTCTAGACTTGTTGTGATTACTTGGTCTCTTACCTCTCTCCCTTTGTCTTACTCTGCTCTCCATGGTCAACGCATTACCTTATGTCTCACCTGTACTTTTTTTTTGCATTTCCTTGCTAAGAATAACACGAACAACATCATCAAATTTAAGAGTATTTGAACAAGAGACAAAGTTACTTATAGCCATGACCAAACCATTTCAACTTTCTGGTAATGAGCACAAGATTAGAAGAGCCCTAACCTCATCATCAAAGTTCACTCCTACAGAACTTAGCTGATTAGTAACCATATTAAATTCATTTAGATGGTCAGCAACATATCCACCTTCTGACATCTTCATATTAAATAAACGCTTCATTAGAAATATCTTGTTGGAAGCTAAGGGTTTTTCATATAGCTTAGCCAATGCGCTCATCACACCCTCTGTTGTTTTTTTTTTAATATTGAAAGCCACTGGAGAATCCATGCACAATTGTATTGTTCCTGACGCCTTTCTGTTAGGAACCTCCCATTCTTCGTCCTTCATAGTCGTTGGATGTTTTGCTTTTCCACCCAACGGTAGGAATATATCATTTTGGTACATATAGTGAGTCTATTTGCATATTCCATAACTGTTAGTTTTGGTCGTTAAATTTCTTGACCCTAAACTTTCTTTCTTCTGCCATTGCTCCCACTCAAACAAGGAACCCTTCTTTCCTGCGAGTTTACCAGCCAAATAGACCTTTGTCTCTGATACCAATTGTTAGAAGAAAAAAAACGTAGAGAAATAATAATAAACAATATGCAAATATAAAACACATTAACACATTACAAGAGAGACACCAATATAATGTGGTTCACCCAAGATGGGCTACGTCCACACAGAAATTGTCAGTCATTTATTATTATACCATCCAACAAAATGAAGGGATATAGATTGCAGCAAACCCACTGCACTTTTATTCACTCTCTCGCAATTTCTCTCACATAATCACAAAGATCGCTTTTCATAATGCTACAATACAATACACGATCACATTACAATGATCTCCTTTTTATAGGGGAATTACCAAGGGAAAATGCCATGGGCCTGTAAACTGTTGGTCAAAAATTTTCTTTGAAGGGAGAATCCCTCGAACCCATGGACACCCCAACCAGGGTGGGACGATCCCCCCAGACCCCTGAACCACCCAAATAGGATGAGTGTATAATAAAACCAGGGTATAAGCATGGCTGAACAATAAAATATCTGAATTAGGAAGATTAGGATCAACAACCAACATACATAACTACAAGTCCCCCTATTTAATGCGTGAATCCGTAGGAAGGCCACTATAAATATCCAATCCTATTGGGATGGATTCCACCCTCTTCTCATTTCCATAAAGCATTGAGTCTTCCATGAACATAAAATGTCTGATAAGGTTGGAAACTTGTTTTAGAATGAGTTGTGTACATAATTGTAAAGGGAAACCTGGAAGCTGCAAAAGCCATAGGTATTGTTTCCACACTTGTTCCTTCAGGGGATTAAAGGCCATGTACCATCGGTCAACAACCAATGATTCGCGACAAAGAACCCCGGGCCTACTTAGAATATGTTTTGAATTCTCATCATAGAGAAAATGAAAATAATACCAACCATTTACTGGCAAACAAACCTTTGGACAATACCCCACAAGGTGTTTCATTGCAATTTGTGCCACAAAAAAATATCCTCACTCGACATTGAGACATATTCTAGGAATCCAATGAGGGACCTCTTTACCATAATTTCTACCCTAGAAAGATTTATTTCCTTCCCAAATACCATATGAATTGGGTCTTTGTGAGACTTTAAGATTTTGCGAGTTCGATGAGCTTTGGCTCATGTATCATTGAACAACTTCTTGGATCCAGAGCGCAAGGAATCCCCTTTCAACCCTCCAACACTGTCCATAGTTGCTTGACCCGAGACCACCTTAATACTAAGCTTCAAAATTTCAATAGACAATGGAGTAGGAACCATAGGATTCAAAACATTGGAGGGCTTCAAAACGCTAGATTTATACCAATGAAAATCCAACTCCTCAAACCCTAGGCCCGAAGGAGAAGGGAACAGGTTGCATGGAGAAGGGGGATAAAATTATGGATGACCAAATCATCAAAGAAAAACCCTCCACCCAAGAGGAGGTCACGTTCCATGAGGAATCCTGCTCAAAATCACAACATGCTCCATCAATCACCCGATGGTGAAGGCAACCGTTAGACCGAAAACCTTCAAGAAGAAAAATAGAAAACTCGCTACCAACCACCAAAATCTGAAATATTCCCAGTCCAAAAATGCCCTTGTATTTCTGAATATGTCCAAAAAAAATAAAACCAAAGGTTCCACCTCCTCAACTGAGAAATCCAAAAGTTATTCCTCCATGTCATTGAAAACCCTACAATTGCATGACAAAACAACCACTATCACAAGAAGAGAATGTACAAAGAACCCCTATAAAATATAGAAACCCTATCACCATTCTCCCTCGTTCTCCCTTGTTCCCATCACATGCATCCATAACCAAATTGTCGTGCATGCAACTTTATTGTTAGATATTTTAATGAAATTAATGTTGTAATAGAGTGTGCATTAGTATTCTCTTGCGGGAGGTGTTGTCGTCCTTTAATGCCTCATGCAACCACGGTGATAGTTCTACTTGCCGTTTGGACAAACCGTTCTCACATTTAAACTAAGGCTGGCCCAGGTGGAAAAAAAAAGATACATTAGTGATATTTAAAAAAAAAAGTGAGAAAAAGAGTAATATATGATATCTTCAATGTGAATATATTTAATTTTTACTCTATCGTTATCATGGTCAAATTGAGATTATAATTCATCTAAGTGTTAATAATCCATTCTTGCGCTATATTCAATAATTTTACAATTACTGTCATTCAACATTCCCTTCACCTATTGAGGGGGATGTTGTTTATATATAGAACTATATTGAGCATAAATTAAATATATAAATAAAATTTTGATGTGATGGTTTGAGTGGTTGAGTGCTTTGAGCTTCATGTAGAAGATTTGAAGCTTTATCCCCTAGGCTGGTTACCTTTGTTTATTTCCTTACTCACTATCCCTATCAATTCAAACATTGTAATCAACATCGATGGCGATGCATTTGGCACCATCCACAAAATATATAAAAGTGCCTAAATATTTCCTTTTGAGATTTTCCTTGAACAAAAATAAAAAATAAAAGGGGACAAAATAAATTAGATTACTATTTATATGGAAATTTAGTAACGTAATAATGATGGCCATAGACTTCCAGTATTTAGTTTTTTTTAACATATGGAAGATAAAAGAAATAGTAATGAATGTTTAGGACCATCATTATTACATAACTAAATTGACATGGAGGTATGATTTGTGTAATATGCACAAGCGTTTGGGGCTTAGGGTTTATGCATTAGTTTTGATTTGGAACTAGACTTGGTCTATCACTTTTATGATCCCAAGAAGGGACATCAAATTTAGTCCACACCAAATATATGAAATGAGGATGAGGTGCATCTTTTGGAAAATGATTAAATCAATTTTACAAGGACTTTGGAAAATTTGTTTTTTTGGGTAGGAAGAGGGGCTTGGACAAAAGTACTAATTTGGGAAATGCGTTAAATCTCTTTTCATCCTGGACTAAGTTAGAAGTGAGGTCAGATTATGTAGTGACAGGTGGTTAGAAATTTATGAAAGGGGATCCTCTTATGTGCAAAGATCAATTTTCCATCTTTTCATTCACAAAACTTTCTTTCAAAGTTAAGCAAGGGCTCAAAATCATTCTTGGATATGAGATGGGTACAATAATGGTGAATGATTTTGTGGGGNACCATGGTAAGGTTCACCCCATCTCTTACACTCAAACTTGTCATATATATATATATATATATATATATATATATATATATATATTAGAATCTAGTTGGCAAGTATTGTAGGCTAGTTTTAGGTATTGATTATGTTTTGATGGTGGAATCATTGCCAACACTTGGTGGTGTTGGAGAGTTGCAAACCAAGGAGGATTTGTTTTGGAGGTGTGAGGTGCAAGTGATAGAGGGGCTTGGAGAAAAGGTACCAAAAGGTGAGCTAAGACATGGAATCATGATTGAACCTACTCGGCTTGCTAGTGGGGATTCTTATATGATCAAGAAAAGGAAAATAAACATGTCAGATAGAAATGAGGTAATGTGAAATTATCTATGGTCAAGGATGTTAAGATGAATGAAGTAATTGTAAAATTTGTTTCACGAGCATTGCTGGGTGGATTATGTGGGAGAAAGGTTTGTGAAGTATCAATTTGGGAATGGCTGCAAAGAGAATGGAAACCTATATTAGGTTATATCTTGACTCACCACTTCTTATCCAAAGGGTCATTGGTATTTGTATTTAATTCTAAGGAGAATATCGAGAGAACAATGGATCTCATTGGCAATGGGATTCATCGATGCTTATTTTAAAGCATTGGCCACCCTTGTTTTTATGTCGGGATGGAGAGAGTGAAGATGAAATTGGTGTGGGTGAAACTCCTGGGATTGGTAATTGAATTTTGTTCCTTTGAGGTTTCTAGGGAAATTAGAAATCCCCTTGGTCAATTTATAGAGGTAGATATGATTTTTGTGGAATTTAGTCATATATGTGTTGCTCATGTTAGATTGTTGTTATAAGGGACAATTTAGTTATGATATGCCATTTTAGAAGGGCACCAAAAGTCACATTCAATAATTAGACTATTCAAGGTTTCCTTATAAATGTGTTCGATGTGATCACTATGACCACCTCGTAGTAGAGTCCGACGTGCCCATTAGGAAAAAGGTATGGGATTGTAAGGCTTGTGAAAAGGGATTGATGCAAAAGGATAAGGTGGTTAGCTTGAAGAAAATTTTCTTGTCAACAAATAATCTACCATCAAGATAAAAGGGGATAGGAGGAGATGGATCTTTGAAGGGGTGTGATAGTCCTATGTTGTGGTTAGTGATGCAAACAAGTGATGAGATGAGTTGTAGTCCTCAAGAATATATGAAGACCATTATTACTTCACCAAATATTTGCTTGAATTGATCCAATGGTGTATTTTCACATGAGCATTTAAAAACATTAAGAGGTAAGTCCATAAGTGACATTGCTACCCTAAATTTGGTCACATATTATATTAAAGGGTTTGTTAGAGATATTAGGCTTGGTTGTAGAGATTATAGTAAGGAATGGAGCTTGTGGACTAGTGGGGGTTTGATGGAATGGGATATTTCCAATATTTCCTTAATATATTGGCCTAAGACTTCAGGTCAAAAGGAAAAAGACGAATTTCCCTCTCATGTGGTTTTCAATACCCTTTAGGTGGTTCTAAGTCTATACTTAAGGATGAAATTCCAAAGGATGGAACATTGTATTATCGTGTTTGTCCCCATAAATATATTTCTTATGACATAAGGGTGGAGATCGAAGGAGGTTTGGGAATGAATATGGTTTTTGGGTGAAAACAAATCGGAAGAGGCATTTTTCTCATTATCCCAACAAAAAGAAACTAATGAAGTCTTTAGAGGTAAACAATACTCACTATTTGGACTTCTTAGATGAAATACACTACTTGTGGGTGAGTCATGATTTCTCTCTATTTAAACTATAAAGGGATAGGTAAGCACCCAAGAAACATTTCCTTGAAATGGCTTTTGGATGCAAACATGATATACATTTATTTATTGTGGGAATTGATGGGGGATGCGAGGAAAATAGTGGACGATTTGCTTAATATGATTAAGGGTTGGGTATTTACCTTTATTGATTCTAGGGGTCACTCATGGGGACTTATTACTAGTTGGAGAACAATAATTCTTTCTTATTCTGACTTTTTCTTTGTTAATAAACAACAAGTTACAAAGCTATATTCTCTAGAGACGGGAAAGGAGATACTGATGGTTAATATTTATGGGCCTTAATTAGAGAAGGTTGTCTCATGGGAAAGGTTTTTGTCATTATCTCCTTGATGAGAATGGAGCATATTACAATGGGAGGAGATCTTAAATTTTCGTTTGGAAGAACTAAGGTTTTGGGTCCATCTACCTAGGTAGACCCATTATTTGATTATAGAGGCTTTTATAATGGTTAAACATTGTATCAAAGCTTCTAGATTCACTTTGTAGAAGTTTAAAATTCAAAGTTTTGGGTAGACACTCCGCTTATCTTTAGAAAATCAAAATGAAGTTGTTGCAAAAAAGAAAAGTTAGACATATTAAATAATAAGATGGAATAGCCATTATGAATAAAAACCATAAAAAAGATGGTTTATTCCTACCAATGACAGATCAAATAATAAACTCTTCTAGAACAAATTTAATAAAATGATCAAAAATAAAACCTTTAAAATAGGATAAAGTCAAATTTCACAAAATAAAAGGACTAATATGGTAAACGATTAAAACATTAAAGCCAATAAGGTTAAAAATAACAATAAAAATGGTTTATAATACAAGCAATGTTATAAATAAGGAGAGAATTTAATATAAAGAATAAAACAAAAGATTTTTTTGGTAAAGATGGAATAAAATAAATCATATAATATAATAAAAGGGAATTTAAAATTAAGTATAAAAAATGGAATAAAATAAATCATATAATATAATAATAAAAGGGAATTTAAAATTAATTAAGGGGTGTAAGTTAAAAAGGAAAGGACCAATAACACAATAAGAAGGGGATTGTGAGGTTAATTTTTTTTCTTAATTTCAAAGAGGACGGGTAGTAAAAGTAACGATATAAATATATTGAAATAACCCATGGTTAAAGAAAAGGATGAAAAAGGTGGGTAGAGGATGATAAGGGGAAGTTAAGTTTTAAGAGTTAAAAGTTAAGAAAGAGGATCAAAGTTAGAGTAAATATAATCCACGGGGGCTTCACTTGTTTACCAATATCCTATCATGTTAGTTCATATTGTGGGTTTTAAAATTATAAAAAATCAAACCAATATATTGCAGGTATTGTGGGGATGAGGGGTTTAAGGTGGGGGTGGGTAGGGTGGTTTATAAGGACTGAGGTATAAAAATGGGTGGGGAGGAGATTTTAAGTATTGGGAGGGGGTTTCAACAAAAAGAGTTTGGGTCAATATCTCTCGAAATTAAGGGTATTCTTTAATATTCCACGATTGCATGTGCTATGTGAGAGGTTCACCAACAGAAGTCCCCATGATATAATCATCGAAAGGGAAAATATATAAATATATTAAGATGAGTCATGGTTAAAGAAAATGATGAAGAAGGTGGGGGTAGAGGATGATAAGGGAAGCTAAGCTCAAAGAGTTAAAAGTTAAGAAAGAAGACCAAAGTTAGGGTAAAGATAATCATCTAAAAGGGAAAAACAATTGAATCCATAAAATCGGGAAGAAATAACAAATACAAATAAGAAGGAGGTAAGAGATAATTAAAAGTTTAAAGGAAGAAGGAGACCACAAATTATAGGAAAAAGGAAGGAGGAAAGAAAGAGGGAGAAGGGAACCAGATCAAGGATCACGTTGTAACCTAATTTAAATGATGGATTAGAGGTTTCCATGATTGACTAATATTGTAACCATCCTCGCAATTGAAATTTTTAGGGTTCTTCTCTATTTCAAGGGCTTCTCGTATTAGCCAGGAGATGTAATGAGAAGTGTGTGCTAGGATCTTGGTTTGATCAAATAAAACCAAGTGTTTGGAATTAAAGAGTGATCTGTAATGGCTGATTTAGAGGTGCAATTGTGATTGGTGTCGACAATGTGCTATTTTATGCGGGATTGAATGGATCGACCAATTTATCAAATGTAGGTTTTTCCACAAGAACACGAAATTTGATAGACACCTTGGGAGAGAAGGGGTTCAGATTTACCTTTAATACTTCGAAAGAGCTGCTTGAGAGTTTTGTGAGGTTTGAAAATAGATTTAATATTTTTCTTAATTAAAATATTGGATAAGCGATCAATAATGCCTTGAATGAAAGGAAGACAGATTAAAGCAAGTAAGGGTGGGTTAGATGGAGGAGGGTTGAGCTTGGGTTTGAGATGTTGGCTGGAGTGAAAATATTTTTAATTTTCTTAAGGGATAACCATTAAAAAGGAACTCCTTGGTTAGATGATATTTTTTCTTCATTAAAGTGTTGGGGATAAAAAATGCGGATAACTCTAGTGATGAGGGTTTTCAGGACAACTAATTTTTGGGTCGGGCGGTGGTGGGAATGAGTATTGAGATATGTGTCAGTGTGGTATTTTTGCGGAAGACTTGGTGAGAAAGGGAACCATTCGGCTGGTGGGCGACAAGAACATCTAAGAATGGAAGAGATTTATCTTGTTGAATTTCCATGGTAAACTGGATATGGGGGGAGATACTATTAAGATGATAGTGAAAAGAGTTAATAATAGTTGCAACTTTAATATTTCTAGGTAATGATATTAATAATAATAGTTGCAACATTAATAATTCTAGGGATGTTAATAAACACAACATTAAAAATTATAGTATTGATATTAGTTGCAACAATATTAATTATTCTATTGATCTTCATAAATCTATGTTTTATAATAGTTGCAACAATAATAATTATTCAAACTTAAAAATTAATAGTAAAAAACCCTATCATTTACCTTCCATCTCTCCCAATCTCGTACATCTCTCTTCAACACTCAATCGTGACTCTTCTCAACCCTCTATGCTTGTTAATCTCTCCTCTTTAGTTATGGACCCCCATTCTTCTCATCTTTTACAAAAAGGATTCAACTTTTCAATTGTTCCTAATCGAATTCCTCTTGAAGAGATTCTTTGCTCCATGGAATCCATTACTAACCAACCCCCTCCTCATGAAGTTGAAGAACTTCTCCAAGACTACTCTATAACTTTCAAGTCCGCAAGACTCCCAAAGCCCAATATTTCTAATTATAGATTTATAGCTCTCTATAATATTAATTCCAATAAGGATATTGGCATTATAAAGGACAACAAAGGTAATTCTACCATTATAATGAACTCGACTGATTATGATGCCAAAATTCTTGATCTTTTATCTTCATCCTCTTATAAACCAAACTCCAAAAATACCAATAACAAAATAACGAATTTGGATTCCAAATCTATTAAAGCTTCTTCCTTAGACCCATTAATTACAAAGCAAATTCTACCTCACAATCCTCAAGCCCTGAGAATTTATGGCTAGCCTGAAATTTATAAAAAGGACACCCCCCTTAGACTTCCATTGGCGGCCTAACCCAGCCTTACCTAAATACTCGACTAACAAACTTTCTCCCTTTGTTGGGATCAACCTTTCTTTTATTAAATATTCTTATGATTTTATCAATAAAATTCATAACTTTCATCTTGACGAGGGAGACCTTATGGTTAGTTTTGACGTTGTCTCTCTCTTCACTAAAATCCTTGTTCCTCAATCCCTTGACATTATTTATAAACCTTTCAACGATGAAACTCAGAATCTGATCAGAATCTTCCTCACCTTCAACTTCTTTTGCTTTAAAGACACTTCATACGAAGACACTAAATGTACAACTATTGGATCATGTTTGTCTCTAATTGTGACCAACATTTTCATAGAACATTTTGAAACCTTAACTCTAAATAGTTTATCCTTAAAACCCTCAATCATCTTAAGATATTTATATTATTACTTTAACTACCCCTTCCTTCTTGAATTTAAGAAATTTCTTAACCTCTCAATCCCCTTCTTATTGTGTTCTTGGTCCCTTCTTTTTTAACTTACACCCCTTACTTCATTTTAAATTCCCTTTTATTATATTATTTCATTTATTTTATTCCATCTTTACCCAATTTGTTTTTATTTGTTTTTATTTTTTATATTAAATTATCTCCCTCCTTATAACATTACTCGTATTATAAACCCTTATTATTTTTATTTTTAACTTTCTTGGGTTTGATATTTTAATAATTTACCATATTAGTCCCTTTCTTTTGCGAAATTCGATTTTATCCTATTTTAAAGGGTTCCCTCTTTTGATCATTTTATTAAATTTATTTTACAATTTTTTATTATTTGATCTATATCATTGGTTGGAGATAAACTTTTCTTTTTTGGTTTTTACGTCGAGAGCCGCTCTACAGCCCAGTATGGGGGAGATCTTGTTATACGTTATTTTTATTAGTAAAAAATAAAAAAATAATTATAAGACAAAATAAATGTTAGCCACAAAAACAACCTAATATGGGGGAGATGTTGTAATCTTCCTACCTAACAAAACAATAAAAAAGTAAAAATAAAATGTGGGTCAACTAAAAAAAAAAACATGGGGGAGATGTTGTAATGTTCCTACCTAACAAAATAATAAAAAAGTAAAATTTGAATGTCTATGTGCAAGGCCTTCTAAACAACCCATGGTTTCATTTTACATGGTTTAGGAGGGTCGTGCACATGGTTTTAAAGCCATGTGCAAGGCCTCCTAAAAAACCCATGGTTTTATTGTACATGATTTAGGAGGGCCTTGCAAATGGTTTTAAGACCATGTGTAAGGCCTCCTAAACAACCCATGGTTTTAGGAGGGTCTTGCATATGGTTTTAAAACCATGTATGGGGAGATGTTGTAATGTTCGTTCGTAACAAAATAAAAAATAATGTTAAATACTATATGTTGCCATAAATAATATTAAATATTAATAATAAAAATATTAAATGTGGACCTTCAATAAAAATATGTGTCTTTTGGTTTGAATCAAATCAATGGCTATATATAGGACACACCAAAGTTGATAACTCATTGTCTGCAATACCTAATAAGAGGTTTGCACCTCTAGAGATTTGATCCCTCTCGGTGCTTGATAGAGCCTAGGATTTGGATCTACATTGGTTATTCACAACAGCTATTCCTTCATCTTATTATTTATTCTTCCCAACTTTTCCTTCTTGTAGTAGCTTCATTTTGTTCCCCTAAAGATGGGTGGAGTGTACACCCAAAATGTTGGATTTAAAACTTCTACATATTGAATCTAGAACCTTTGGTACAAGGCCCATTATCTTTTTTTTTTCGCAAGGAAGTTGGAGGAACATGGACTTTATGATATCGAATCTATCAAACCCAATCCCACCCCAAGGAACAAAAAAGTAGTTGATAAAAGGTTGTCTAAGAAAATGGACACGTTCCTTCTTTCTGTATCATTTTTATGATCATGATAGAATCAAGTTGCGGGAGGTTTAGGAGGAGAATCTATCAATTTCTCAACTTATTTGGAAATTTCCAAGCTTGAGAGAAAACCTCCAAACTTTTTCAAATTTAATTCCACATGGCTAGAGGGGAATATTTCATAAGCTTGATCATGAAGTAGTGGTACCTTATGATGGCACATTGAGAGAATCTGTTTCTATTCAATGTGTAACAAATCTAAAAAATGTAAAACAAGTTGTAATCAAATGGGTACATGAAAAAAGGTAAAAGAGGATCAAGAGTTAGTTGTTGTTGAACCTAAGTTTGAATCTTGGTATCTTCAAGATATGGTTGATTTCCATAATGAGGAAGTAAAAAAGGAGGTAAGTTAATTGGAAGAAAGGAAGAGGTAAATCTTGAGAGATTGAGAAGTACGTTGAAGGCTCAAGAGTAGAGCTTTAAGGCTTGAGAAGGGTGACGAAAAAAATAACTTTTTCACGAGTTTGCAAATCACATGAATAATGTTAATACTATCTAGAAGGTGACTAAGAATGA
This sequence comes from Pseudotsuga menziesii, assembly GCA_001517045.1. Classification (NCBI taxonomy): domain Eukaryota; kingdom Viridiplantae; phylum Streptophyta; class Pinopsida; order Pinales; family Pinaceae; genus Pseudotsuga; species Pseudotsuga menziesii. The sequence continues at coordinate 723,997 of LPNX010870078.1, read as the reverse complement.
TGGCTTATATGCTACCAATTTCGAGAATATTTCTAAGTTAGGAGTTGAATACTTAGAGAATTTTACAAACAATATCCTATAGTTAATATTGTTGAAGTGGTCCAAATTACATTATTATTTCCTTTGTAGATGATGAAGATAATGCAAGGTTGCTATACATATCAAAATAACAACTTTAGATGGTTCTTCATGGTTTCAAGAAAGACAAGAGCCCAAGACCAAATGGTTGGGTAGTCAAATTCTTTATATGGTTTTGTGAATTCATGGGGGTGAATTGATGAGAATGAATAAGGTTTCTAGGTATTTTAGTAATATGTTGTTGATTTCAACTCCACTTTCAGTGTTTTCATTGCAAATGTTGATAGTCCAACTACTTTTGAAGAATTTAGGCCTATTTCTTTAAGTAATTATATGCCATTGCAATAAACACAAGGATAAAAAGATTATTGTCTAGATCAATATCATTGGAGAAATTTGGATTTTTAGAGGGAAGGTAGATTCATGAATCCATTAGGGTTTCCAAGGAAGGCTTACCACCATTAGGACCAAAAAAATCACAATAATGGTGGTGAAGTTAGACTTGTCAAAAGCATATAATAGAGTGAGTTGGTTATATTTGAGTCCTATGTTGATACATTTGGGTTTATGTGTACATTGTTTTAGCTTGGTGATGAGACATGTTACTGCAATTTCTTTCTCTATTATGATTAATGGATATGCATCAACTTTTTTCAAGTTGGGAATAAGACTGAGGTGGGGATGTTCTCTTTCTCCCCTTTTATTTATTATTGTTGTTGAAGGGTTGAGTAGAGCTCTCATAGCGGCCAAGAGAACATGATATTTTCAAGGAATATTGGTTGGTAGGAACCTACTCATTGCCATCTCTTTTATTATATACTTCTATATTGCGATGAATCTAAGGATGTTTCAAAACTTAAGGAAATTATAGTTTTGTACTTTTTAGCTACGTAATTAAGATTAATATGGGAAAATATACCATCTCTTTTGTGGGTGTTAATGAGGATGATTCATAACTATTCTCGTATGTTCCCTTATTGGAATATATATTTACAAAATGATCTGAAGTATGTGAGGTGCCATATTAAACCAAATGGTTATGGGAAGAAAGACCTTGATTAGTTGATTGCTAAACTAGAAATAAAGTTTATTAGTGTGATCGGTGGCCATCAAGAAGGGCGAGGTTGAGTTTTGTGATATCAATATCGAAATCCATTCTAGTATATTGTATGCCCCTAGCCTTCATACTTAAAGGGTTATTACAATAATCAAGAATAACTAGTTTCATGTTTGTATGGTCACAAGATAGAGACAAAATACCATTTCATTGCTTGAGTGGCAGAGGATAGTTGTGCCTAAGGAACAAGAAGGTCGGGGCTTAGAGAATATTTTCTATTTCTCCAAATCCTTAGCGTCTAAGAGTGTGTGGAGGTTAATCAATGGTAATGGATTGTGGTGTCAAGTGGGTTCTCATAAGTATATAGAGCTAAACTCAATTGAGGAGTGGATTAGGAATCCCATCAAATCATGGCATAATGCATCTATTATATGGAGGGTTGTGGTATTAGCTTTTTCATTGATTGGTAATTGGTTGGTGTGGAAATTTGAAAATGGACACAGGGTGAGAATAAGGGAGGATCCATGGGCTAGTTGTAGAATAAATTATAAGTTGTCAAAAAATATGAATGGTGTTCTCAGTGCAAATAAAATGAAGAAACAAATATACATTTGTTTGTGCAATGTGTATTTTCTAAACAAATGTTGTAAGGGGGTGGACTCATTATTACAAGATTAAGGGATGTTTGTAAAGGAAATACAATTGAGGAATGTATGAAATCTTAGCGTGGAAAACAATTTACTAAGCCTCTTAGAGATTTGCCTTTAAATATTGTATGGGATTTTTGGCATGCCTTGAATTTAAGTTTACTCGAATACAAAATAATCCCATATGTATAATGTGTTACTTATAGTATAAATATATTGAAAATACTTTAGTAGATGAAGGTTGAGAAGGTCACGTGGGTGTAGTTCACTTGGTTGTGGGATGGGAAGTTATCGTCCTCGCCTAGGTTCTATTCCTGTAAGTGACATTCTGAGTTCACAATGATAAATTGTTGTAATGGGTCCATACCCTTGTTGATTTGGCCTTGTGCCCTAAATATTCTTGGGTTTAATCCAGGCACCATCCTCAAAATGAGGGGAAGCACTCTGATGTTTTCCCTAGGTACCCTTGTCCTAGAAAAAAAAAAGATAAAGGCTGAGAAGCCTCCTAGACAAATTTTAGTTGAAATGGTTGATAGAATAGGTGGCCAGGAAGATTTTGATGGAGAAACTTAGGGAGATCAACAAGTATATGGTGTAAGGGAATACTCTACCTCAAGGACACATAACATAAAATTCAAGGTAGGTCTAGGCAAAGGTTCAAATAACTTTGCAAAACATATGGCATTGTAATTCTTACTTATGCTTGTACCTAAAATGCAGGCCTCAAAAATACAATTTTTTTACGATTCACAAGTTCTGATTAAGTAAACACAAGGCTACTTTGGGAAATTTTGCTCCAAGGATTATCTTTGAAGAAATACAAAATATTTCCTCCACTTTTTTTGAGTCTCTTATCAACATGTTTATAGAGAAAGGTTTATGGTTACATATGGATGATCAAAATATGGACTACTTAAGGATTCAAGTGAATGGCAAATGAAGGCACTATGAGGAATTAGAAGGAAAGAATAATGAATATTTCTATACTACTTTTGATTAAAGTCTTAGTGAATCAATGCTCATTTATTTTTTTTTGTTTTGAGTATTAATTATAGACTACTGTAAAGGACAAGGGTATAAAATGCAAATTTTGACTTGTTTTGTTTTAATGTTGTGAGTAGGAGTCTTGGCGTAAATCTTATGAGCATAGGAAATATTTATAGGGGAATATTATGGATAATAACATAGGGGTTTCTAAAGGAGAAACTATTTTTTTTCAAGAGAAAAAAACACGCAACTTGTTATTGATAGGAATAATCAAAGTTACATAATCACAACCTTCTGATGAGTAGAGCTCAACCAAATAACCCTCATACAGTAATTTGTCCAATAAACTATGAAAAACAAAAAATCCCATCTACATGGACAAAATAGTCCAACTAATAGACACCCCCAAAATACAAAAAATCTAAAGGACTAAGCCACTTCCAAAATACAAACTATTTCAAGAGACCCAAAAATTCAGAAGACATGATAGAGACCCAAATCTATGAGCTCATCATCCATGTATTCAAAAAAATTGATAAAACCAAACATATCTTCAATAAACTATTTTGAAATACTATCACCCTCCTTATTAAAAGTACGATAGATGTGCTTGAAGGATATGGAGTCAAACAACAACTTCTCCAACTAAACCCGCTTCATCCAATAAGATAAAGATAGCGACTGCAAGGAATTGTTTCCATTCATGAATCAATAATAACTTTGGAGTCACCAACAACCTTTAATTCCAATAATCCTCTTTTCCTAGCAAACCACATCAATCCCTAAAGAGCCAAAAGTTCAACAAAAGTATTAGTACGTTGAACAAGACCCATACTCAATCTAATAGTATGATTCTTTTTTAGCAGCAAAACCATGCTAGCACCACAAACTCCATCATTCTAAGCACCATCAAAAAAACCAAGAGGAAATTCATTCAAAAAAGAAGGTCATATAAGATCCTTATACCTCTTTACACTATCAAATTTGTTCCATTCCTTCACTTCATCCATAACCTTGATAGCAGTGAAATGAACAGGCAGTTTGAGATCTTGAAAAATCATTGTACTAAGCATTTTCTAGATTTCCCATACCATAAAAAAGGGAAGATCTCTATAATTTAGCCTCAAAGAAATCCAATTTTGTAGACTTTCTTCAAGATCAATCCCATTCCACTCAACTTGAAAAAGAGAAAATTCTACAAATCTCCAACCACACAGAATTGAAAAAGGTACACTTACAGAATATATGAGTGACAGATTCATGATCGTTCCTACATAAAACACAGAGACCCAGACCACATAATCCCCTCTTCAATAAATTATCCTACGTTAAGATTTTTTTATTTAAAGCCAACCAACATAAACATTTAATTTACATGGGTATATTTCTTTGCCACAAATATTTAGTCCACCATTTTGGTTCAAAACCGAGTCGATCCTCCATATCATAGTTATAAGCCAACTTAGCTGTGACAATACCATTACTTTCATTTGGTTCCCAAATAACGTTGTCCTTCCACTCTGTCAACCAAATTCCTACCCTATATAAGGATAATATGTATTGATTCCATTCACCGTCCATTGATGGGGGAAGATTCAATTGTTGGGCTGAAGACCAATAACCATCAACCAAAAACCAATCATTCTTAACTTGCACAAGTACCAAAATATTCCTCCTGTGTAATTCTACGATTAAATTCCCAAAGAGAATAAAATTCCCATCATGACTAACAATAGGATCAATTCCAACAAAAACTTCCAAGCTTCAACTAGGCTTCCAGCTGAGATGATTAGAGGCCTTGTGTTCCTCCAATCGAACAAAATCATGTTCCTCTAACCAAACATGATTAAACATAAAAGGAACATGCATCAAATTCTTATCACAATCCAATTCCAGAACAAGCACTTTGTGATCTGAAACCTCAGTAGCTAGTGACTAGGACCAACAACAACCCAGAGAATTACATAACTATTTATCCATAAAAAATCTATCCAAATTCTTTGCAATGCCCACTTCCCTCACCCTACCATTTGACCAAGTCGGTACCAAAGAGAAAGGGGTAATATCACTTAATCCCTCATTTTCAAATAGGGAATTAAAATAACCAGAAAAAGGGTCAATGGCTTTCCCATCTCCCCACACCTCCACAGCTGAAAGGGTCAAGTTTAGATCTCCCCCAAAATCAAATCCTACAAGCGAAGAAGTCCATTCCTTCTGACCTCCTCCCAAAACTCCTATCTATGGTTATAGGGGTCATAGACATTCAAAATCCTAATAGGAGAAGAGAACCCCATAATCTTCCCTTCCAATAATATCCTTGCAACTGAGGAGAAATATTTTAAAACAATGCAAACGGGGTCCCAATCCATTAAAAGACCCCTCGACATCCCATTAGCATCCAAAGCACAACACTTCCAGTAAAGCTTTAATTAAAAAACAACTCACAAGCAACCACAACTGAAGACATGGTTTCCTGAAGTAATAACACCGAAGTAATAAGTTTTTCAAATAATATCTTCAAGGAAGCTCTTTTAGCTAAGCCACCAAGCACTTTGATATTGAAGGAGAGCAGCTTCATTTAGGAACCCTAGAAAGGGCCGCATATTCTCTAACAGCCGCAAAAGTAGAATCAGTATAAACACTAGAGGATGAATTAAGACCTCTTTGAAATAGAGAATTAACTCCAGGGTTGCAAAAATGTTTATCCAAAAATGACTTAGATTTCCCTCTCCCTTTTTTGTTTTGATAAGGTTTCCTGACTGTCACATTCTTTGAACGAATGGAGGAAATAGGTAGAGTTTCAGGAGGGGCATACAAAACCCCTGAATAAATAGAAATAGGTTTAGTTCAAACCGAGTCTACAAGAAAAGGGAAATCATCCACAGAAAAAGGAATGTTATCATTAAGGATAGGAGAGGAGTGAAATATTAATAGGCAAAGGAGAAACTTTAGAAATCACAGGAGGGGAATAGGTGAAGGGTTCGTAGGAGGATCTTGCTCAATAACATTCTCCTCCCTCACAACCACCTCCTCTGATTGGGAATCAGAAAAAGGATTATCAACCCCCTTTTGAGCCTCTTCCTGATTACTCATAGGATGAGAGGGAACAACTGATAAATTCCATACTCGAAGAAACCCTAACACCATCACATTTAGTATCTCCCAAATCTAAGGAATTTTTAAAAATTATAACTAACATTCGAGGGAATGAATTTTAAAAGTACAAGAATCCAGTTACAAAACTTACCCATAAATTCAAAAGCAGAGGAATTATCCAACAGTATAAGAAAATGCAACCCATGTTCCACTTCAGCAAGTTCTTCTGAGGGAGCCGAAGACATATCATCATCACAAAAAGTCCCACAACGTGAAAAAGGGAAAGCAACCCTAACATGCCCAATATTCCTGCAAAGTTGGTACTGGAAAGGTATCTTCCAGTATCCCAAGTGATGTATGAAGGTAGAACCCTCCCATAAGACCTCCACCTCTTCTAGTAGTCCTTCTGAAACATCAAGCTAAACCAACATGCAAGGAATTTTCTCTCCAGAGCGAACAAGATTTCCTCTTCCATAGGTATAAATTTACAAATGGAATTGGCAACCGCCATAAACCCTACCAAGCTCCAACAATGAATAGGATAACCAGGAAAAATAACTCATAAATTCCTTTTCTGTATTTTTTCCTTCCATGGATTAAATCCAAAATGCCATCTCATCAACACCAAAGAGTCTCTCTCAATTAACCAAAAACGTTCCTCTATTTTTTTCATGTCCTCCTCCAAAAGAAACTAAAAACAAATCCACCCATTCATAAGCATTAAAACCCTAGGAACAATTTTAATGAGAGGTTTCCACTTCTGCAGAACCCATTCCATAATATCCATTCTAGACAATCTAACAGACTCAAATTTCCCAATAACATCCCTGGTTGAGAGCGCTAAAACCATATCGAAGGTAATGTCCTTACCCAGGACACACAGTGAACGAACCTTCCTAATAAGTTTGGATTTTACCTTCCTCTTAGCCCATAATTTTTTTGTCAAAGCATACGAAGGAGTAAACAGAGGGTTAAGACCATCCTTCTTCTGATGAGAAACCAAAGATACCGCAGGAGAGCACTGATCATCACGACCAAAAGAAACCCCCCAATTTTGAGGAGTCTATATCCCTTCTCCTGGACAAAAATGCACTGGAAGGAAATCCACAAGTGAATTGGGTTAGTACGAACCCTATCTCTAGTTAACTCCTTTGTAGGGGAACTAGCTACCCGACTTCCAGAATAACCACCAAGTGTGTTATGTTTCAAAGGGGTTGTTGAAGATATGTTAGGAGACGTCCATCTTCTACCCCACCTATCCTGTATCCCATAACGCCCAACCCCAAGTGGGCCATATATAATAGAATCACCATCAAATATGACAAAACCCTCCATAACCTAAAAACCGCAAAAAAAAGAAAGATACAAACAAAACCCAACAGAAATTCCCTCTTTTTTTATGCTAGTTGGTACTAGGCCAGCCCATGTAGCTAGATTAACTCCAGAAAAATTGTAGGTATGTCTGATCAACCTCCTCTAGGGTTTTCAGTAAGTAGGGTTTGTCTAACAAGCGCCTCCCTGGCATTCTTTCCTCCCAAAATCAAACAATAAATAATACAATCCCACATATCATATTTACTTACATGCATACACTTAGTTGTTCGTTGAATACCAAACAAAGTTATATGAAATACCATTGGTGGAATGCCCACAAAATTATCGACATTGTGAGGAGAAACTATTTTGAGATATAATACCATTTGGGATTTTATAATAAAATTTAGTAAGCTTTTATAATATTTAAATAAAACAATTTTATTTTATAAATGAAATTATGAGTTTTTTCATTCCACTTTAAAAAAAACATATAACTATAATATCTATACAAAAATAAAAATAAAAATAGAATATTTATGTTTCTTTATGTAAAGTTTAAAAAATTATATTATTAATTATTATATTTGTATAATAATAATAGTATTTAAATTTTATAAATACATTTATATAAAAATAATTAATTTTGAAATATTTACGCTGAAGGCATTTCACAATGGAGACGAGGTCTCAAAAGATTCCTCGTCTCCTTGTCGAATTGTATCTCGACACGTGTTTTCCCTGTTTTTCATTTTTTTACACATGGTTTCTTAATCAAGTCTTTTACGTTGTTTTTTTTCCGTTTTCACGTTTTTATCAATCAGTGTGGAATTATGGTTCAAGGTGTCGGAAATTGTAAGTTGGACAACTAAAAGGATTGCTTAGATGGAAAAAATTTTATTTACCTCATTCTGGGCAAACTACAATTTTTTTTATTTACCGGATTCTGGCGAGAGTGGGATACCAGGTATTTATTTATACAGATGATATATATTTTGTGTGTATATCTATCTTCCCCAGCATTTAACGAGTATGCTGATGGGCTTAATGCCAGGAGTATAATATTGGAAGTAGCGGGGATGAAACTATCGCAGGTGTTAAGGGAGACCCAATAATGGAAAATGACACATTATTTGAATTATTGCCCACTTTATCAAGATCATATTCATTTGGATCTTCAGCGAATGAGCATTACAATTTTGATAGTCACCATCAAGAGCAGAATTCAAACTGCAAATCACCTTCTTCATATTTTGTCGTTGCAATTTGGAAGAAGGACATGACATAAGAGGTGATTTCCAACGTTTAATCTTCCAGATGTGACAGTGTGGTATCAGAGCACTGGTTGCAGCATTGGGCCTCAATGTGCCAAGTTGATAAGTTGACAGAGGCAAGATTACCCTCTGGTCAACAGAGGAAAAATAAGAAAGACAGAAAAATTTCCAAAAAATAATAATTTCTAAGTGTTTTTGAAGTTGTTGTGTCGGTTGAACTGGACGAGTGGTGTCAATACATGTGGGTTGCGATGGCTGAGTGGAGTCGACGAAGCTTGCAGTGACCGTGTCGGCGTGAAAGGCTAATTTGAGCCGATAAAGACGGAAGAAAAAGAAAATTTTCAAAATTTTCCAAGTACAGAAAATTTTTAAGGCAAAGTAACTTCTGATTTCCGGAGTCTGAGGTTGGAAAGTGGAAGTTGGAAGTACAGAAAAGGATAAGGTCGAAAGTTAATTTTTCTGATTCTCGAGTTCCGCACTGAAGGGTGAAAAGGCGAAACCATGGATAGAGTTTTTGTCGTTTGATAGTTTTCTGAGTTCCGAAGGCGGAAGAAGGAAGGTGGGATTACAGTTGAAGAACTTCGTCAATCGATATGTTTCCAACTTCCAAGTTCTGAAGGCGAAAAGCGGAAGGTGGAAGGCGAAAGGCAGAAGATTGACAATTCACTTCGTCGAGCCTTTGAGTTTCCAACTTCTGAGTTCCGAAGACGAAAGGAGGAATACTGACAATTCACTTCGTTGAGCCTTTGAGTTTCCAACTCCCGAGTTACGAAGGTGGAAAGCGGAAGTGCGGAAGGAAAAAGGAGAAAGACTGACAATTCACTTTGTTGAGCCTTTGAGTTTCCGACTCCCGAGTTCCGAAGGCAGAAAGCGGAAGTGCAGAAGGTGTAAGGCGGAAGAGTGACAATTCACTTCGTCGAGCCTTTGAGTCTCCGACTCTTGAGTTTCAAGGTCGGAAGGGCAGAAGGAAATGTGCGAAAAGGATAGATTCAATGCGAAAAAGGTGTTTTTGGTCACTGCAGAAAGGATCTGTCAAGGGCAGAACGACTGTTATAGTGGTTCTTGAGCCTGAGAAATCAAGCTTTTTTTTTAGTGGGATTTACAGGTACCAGAAAGTTGAAAATGGTTGTGAATAGCTACATGAATTGAATTTCTGACTTTTGAGTTCCGAAGGTGGAAGGCAGAACCGCGGTTGAAGAACTCCATCGATTGACTCTGTTTCCGAATTTCGAGTTCTGAAGGCGGAAAGTGGAAGACGAAAGGTGGAAGGAGGAAGTGTAGAAGGCAGAAGGCAGAATACTAACAATTCACTTCGTCGAGCCTTTGAATTTTTGACTTTCGAGTTTCGAAGGCGGAAAGCAGAAGGTGGAAGTGCGGAAGGCAGAAGGCGGAAATGCGAAAGGAGGAAGGTGGAAGACTAGAAATTCACTTCGTCGAGCCTTTGAGTTTTTGATTCCCGAGTTTTGTAGGCGGAAAGCGGAAGGCAGAAAGCAGAAGTGCGGAAGGCGGAAGACAGAAGACTGACAATTCACTTCGTCAAGCCTTTGAGTTTCCGACTCCCGAGTTCTGAAGGCGGAAAGCGGAAGTGCGGAAAGCGGGAGGCGGAAGACTGACAATTCACTTCGTCGAGCCTTTGTGTTTTCGACTCTCGAGTTCCAAGGTCAGAAGGGCGGAAGGCAAAGTGCGGAAATGATAAGTTCAGTGCGAAAAAGGTGTTTTTGGTCGCAGAAGGGATCTGTCAAGGGAGAAATGACTGTTACAGTGGTTCCTAAGCCTAATAAATCAAGTATGTTTTTCAATAGGATTTACAAATACCATAAAGTTGAAAATGGGCATGAATAGATACGTGAATTGACCCCCGTCGCCCCCCTGAGAATAGCTACGTGAATTGATGTAACTACACAAAATTGATGAGAAAATTGCAAATCGCCTCAGAGAAAGCGTATTCATGGTGTGCTAAGCTCTGCAAAATGATGGAATAGCCTACGTGAATTGATGTAACTACCAAAATGATGGAATAGCCTACGTGAATTGATGTAACTACCAAAATGATAGAATAGCCTACGTGAATATCCTACATGAAGTGATGGTGTGCTAATTATTGTTTTGATTTTATGGTTCAAAAATATATTTAGAGATTTTGTATAAGTCAAAGTATAATCATTTTAATGATTTTAATTACTACATTATATTATTCATCTTAATCTTGTATTTCTTATTTTAAAAATTAAATTTTATTTTTGTTTGGATGAATTAACTGAATAATTTAATATTTTAATAAATGGTATTAAAGTTAAAGACTAAATCCAAGAGGAGTATTTGTGCGTTTAATGATAAAAATAAGATATTCAATCAAAACAATTTGTCAAAATAAGTAAAAATCGTTATTTTGTGGTAAAAAATTCATTCATTGACATTATAAAATTCATTTTAAACCTCGAATGATTAAAAGTTTGATGAAAAATGCTTTAATCAATAAAAACATAATCTAACTTTAATCTAATTATGAAAAACTTTGAATACAAAGCTTGTGGATTTGTGTGAAGTGACCTATGTAATTGTTACTATAATTCTAAGTTTTTTGAAAGTTATTTTTATTATTATTTAAAAATATATATTTATTAGACTTTTTTTATAAGTAAGTTTAGAATGTATATATTAAAAAGTTAACTTCCTAATTTCCATTAATGTTCGATATCAAATGTATATCAAACACTGCTAACTTAAATATTTAACCATGGTTGATTCATGAGGAACACCACTAAATGAATCCTCAAAATTTCAACTCTCTCTTAGTGAGCCCAAATCAAGTGCGACAACTCATTTCTGCAAAGAGATTTCACAAAGTGCACAAACTTTTGGGGGGGTTAGTTTTTTAGGTAGTTAAATTTTTAAATTTTTTAAATTTTGTTGATGTGAGTTTTCCTACTGTGTCAAAAGTTTATAATTTGACTATGTCAAAAGTCAAACCTAAATAAGTTAGAGGTAGGTTATATGTATATTATTTATATGTAGACTATTTTTAATTTTTAATTGGTAATACAAATTTATTAAAATTGGGGTGGGGAAAGAAAAAGATAGAGATTGGGGTGGAGAGAGAGGATAGGGTTTAGGGATAATTAGGGCAATTAAAGAGAAGGAGAGGTATAGGATGCGAGGAGAGAGAAAGAAAGAGAGACTGCTGGTTGTAAGTGGTAGGAGAGGGTGATTAGGAGGGAGAGAGAGTGAGGGAGAAATAGGGAGAGAGAAGGGGGGAGAGAGGGACGGGTAGGGGGGAGAGAGAGAGAGAGAGAAAGAGGGGGAGAGAGGGGGGGGGGGGGGGGGGAAAGGGGGGGGGGGAGAGGGAGAGGGAGAGAGGAAGGGGGAGGGAGAGAGAGAGAGGGGGGGGAAGAAGGGGGGGGAGAAGAGATAGAGGGGGAGAGAGGGGGAGACGTGGAGGGGGAGGAGTAGAGGGGGGGAGAGATAGAGAGAGATGGGGGTCAAGGGGAGAGGGGGTGAGAGAGAGGGAGGGAGAGAGGGGGGAAGAGGGGCAACGAGAGAGGGAGAGAGATTGGGGGAGAGGGGGGGAGAGAGAGGGGCAACGAGAGAGATATGTTAATCCTCCGATTGGAGATGTCATTGATGTATTTAGTCATGAATTTCTTGAGGTAAAACCTCAGTTGTAAGTCGGGTCAGTAGTACCCACAAAAGTATTAATAAAATGTAATTTCCAGTCTCCTAAGGTAAGTCAGATAGGTTCAGTTGTAGAAAGACTCAATATTTTTACCCTCTCGGTGCAAATGCTAGTTAAATTATATTGAGATCAACTTTGATTTATTGTATCTTAGAAAGGAAATGAGTCACTTGGTTTTCTTTAGAATTTTATTTTTATGCTCAAAGAGCTTTAAGAGAAGCATTCCTAAATCACCATATTTATGATGAGTTAAAAGGTTAGGAAGGACAATGCAGCAACAAATGTATTGAAGTTGTGCTGTAATGTGGGTGCATGTAGGACATTTTATAAGAAAGAGATTTGTGTCTTCAACCCTTTTTGTGTCACAAATATGGCATATTCTTGCATCCCACAAAGTTTTAGGAATTGTCCAGTGCCTTGTTTCACTATGGAGCTCATGAGAGTTTGTTCTTATTTAAACAATGTTGATTTTCTTCTTTACGATAGTTAAAATAGAGAGATACTTTCGATATTCTAGATTAGGGTTGATCACCTCCTTATAATATATTTATTTTATTTTATCCTCTAACTCTTTATCGCATCACATCTTTTCCTTAAATTTAGACATAATAATACTTTTAATATTACCTTTATTTTGCAAAGTGACCTTTCCTCAACTCCCCAATGGTTTATCCAAGGCTTGGCATCTTTATGTCAACCTCACTTAAGTCACAAGTGGTATTGATTAGAGTATGAACCAATCTTAGGAATCCTTTTGTCATCCATGTTGTTTGTCTTGTTCTTGCACATTAGTCACCTAGTCATAGCCACACTCTCAATTGGGGAGAGACTTGATTCTATGAGGAGGATAGGATAGGGTGTATTGCCTTTAATTTTGAGACCATATGTTATAAAAAGCTTTTGGATTTACTCTATCCTTTTTCATGATTCTATAGAGATGTTGCCACCCCAAACTTTACAACCGTATAAGATAATATGAGTGACACGAGTCTCAACGAGGAGTTTCTTTATATCCCAAAGCCATAGGTCTACGGATTTACAACTATTTCGAAGTCCATAATAAGCTTTCCATTCTCCATTAGTATTTTTCTCAATGCTATAGTTCCAATTAACCTTATGATGAAGATCGATTTCAAGATATTTATATGAAGTCAATTCCTCCAAGTTGTTGTTGTCAAACATGAAATTATCATAGGTGATATTTTTGGGATTTGATTATCATAACTTTTGTTTTGTCAATGTTAACACTCATACCCATATTAGAGCCAAAAAACTTGAGAATTTTTAGTTGCTTGTTGAAATCATAGGGACTACTTGCGATGAGAACAATATGGTCAATGCATAGAAGAAAGATGATGACTATACTAGCCAAAATTGTGCCAGCACAACTTGTCTCTTCCAAACAACCCTCTAGCTAGTTAATGTAAATACCAAAAAGGATAGGGGATAGGGGACAACCTTGCTCAACTCCTATATTACAATTAATATCTTCTGAATAGCCCTTAGAGTTCCTAAAATTAGCAATAACCTTCTCATACAACCTTATCACAACAACTTTCAACTCGAAAGGGACTTTTAACTCTTTTAATCTATCCCAAAGGTTATGTGTGGGGACTATATCAAATGATTTTCTAAAGTCAACAAAGGGACAAGGAATATTAGTTTTATTACCGTGACACTCCTCAACAATGGTCCTGAGACTAACAAGGTGGTCCGTAGTTGAATGATATCTGTGAAATCTTACGTGGCCTTTAGCTATTTTTCTGTGCTTTTCTAGCCATATGATGATCTTATTTTCCAAAATAATTCCATATAATTTAACTAAAATAGGGCTAATCATAGCGGTCATATAATTAGATGTATTGTTTATCTTAATTTGTAAAAATAAGAAAAATGAGGCTTTATGTCCAGGGTTTAGGGAAGCCCTATTTGATTTCTGAATTGAAGAGCATGTGAATATGAGGGATGGTGATAGACTCACACACACACACACACACACACATGTGTGTGTGTGTGTGTGTGAGAGAGAGAGAGAGTCTATCCCCATCCCTCATATTCACATGCTCTTCAATTCAGAAATCAAATAGGGCTTCCCTAAACCCTAGATGATGATGATGATGGTTAACGTCCATTGAGACCAACTTTCGTTTATCAAACCCTACCAAAGAATATATATATATATATATATGATAGTTAATGTCCATTGAGACCAACTTTATTCTATCGAACCCTACTAAGAAATTATTTAGTTTTCTTTAGAATTTGATTCCTATGCTCAAAAGGATTGAGGATAAATGTTCATAACTCACTATAGTTTTGAAACATTAGGAAGGTTTGCATTGTAACAAAGATTTTGAAATTGAGATTTAATGTGGGTGCACGTAGGACACTCTAAGAGAATGCCATGTTCATCATCAATGCCCATGGTCTCACAAAGATGATAAATTCTTTCATCCCACGATGTTTTAAGATTTGTCTAACTCCATGTTTCACTATGGAGCTCATTGAAGTTCATTCTTATCTTGGCTATATTAATTTTATTCTAAATGTTAGTTAAAACAATAAGGAATTTTTGATCTTCTAGATTAGGGTTAATGACCTTCTCATAATATCTTAATTTTATTTTAACCTCTAAATTTTTATTGCACCACAAATTCTCTTTATTCTTAGATTTAGTAATATTTTTAATATTATGGATATTTTGCAAAGTGACATTTTTGTCAATTCCTCAATGGTTTAACCAAATGAGGGCATCTTTATGCCAACCTCGCTTGGGTCGTAGGTGGCTTTGATAGGATTTTAAAGCATTTTAGGTAGCCTTTTTTTTGCCCATGTTATTTATCTTGTGCTTGTACATCAAGTACCTAGTCATAGCCATGCTCTTGATGGGGGAAAACCCCACTTCTAAGAGGAGAATAAGATAGGATGTATTGTTTTTAATTTTGAGGTTATAAGTTATAAAACGCTTCTGGATTCACTCGATTTTTCTCCAAGACTCTCTAGAGATGTTGCAACCGCAAATTTCACCCTTGTACAAGATAACGAGGTGATGAGAGTTTCAAAGAGGAACTTCTTTTTATCCCACATCATAAGGTTTGTTGATTTACAATTGTTTTCAAGACCAAAGTAAGCTTTCCACCCTTCATTAATCATTTTCTAAATGCTATGGTTTCAATTGAGTTTGTCATGGATATCAATTCTAAGAAACTTGTATGAAGTCACTTCCTCCAAGTCACTATTATCATATATGAAATTAACGTTAGTAGCCCTCTTGGAATTGATAATCATAACTTTTTTGTTTTGTTATGTTAACAATCATACCCATATTAGAGCATAAATCATTGATAATTTTTATTTTGCTTATTAAAATCAAAGGGACACCTTGCCATAATAACAATATAATCAACATAGAGAAGAATGATGATGACTATTCCTACTAATGTTGTGCTAGCGCAACCTGCTTCTTTTAATTAACTTTCTAGCTTATTGATGTATATGCCGAAAAAGATGGAAGAAGAGGACAACCTTACTTAACTCCAATTTTACAATTAAGATTTTTCAATCAACCCTCAGTGTTCTTAAACTTGACAATGACACTCTCATATAATCTTATTGCAATAACTCTCAACTTCAACAAAACCTTTAATTCTTTTAATCTATTTCAGAAATTCTTTTTAAATATTATATAATTTTTAAAACTCTGTACCAAATACATATCATATAAATAAAATCAACCTCATTATCTTCATCTTTGTTGAGATTCCATTTCACAATATTAATCAACCTCATTATTTTCATCTTTGTTGAGATTCCATTTCACAATATTGCGATCGACCTAAAGTCAATCTCATCTTTCTTGCAATCTGTTATGATGAGATTCCATTTCACAATATTGGTCCTCTACTCCGATTCTTTAGGAGGAAGCAACGCTCAATTTTCAAGAGGCCACACTAGGTTACTTTAAAGAAAAAGAAGGGGTCATTAGGACGAAGAAATGGTCAATTTTCAAGAGTATGCCACTTTTGGTAAAAAGTCAATTTGTATGTAGTGGTAATGTTGCATTTTATTTGACAGCGCAAAGAATTCAGATTCTAGAAGTGTTTCAATTTTATTAATTTTATTTATTTTTTATATACAGTTTTTTAATATTTAAAAATTGATTTAATAAATATTTGTAAGATTAGAACAGTTGATGATAGGATATAGAAAGGTTGTCGGTTTTAATTATGTAGATACCAAAAATCCAACCATGTTAAGAGTTGGTGCGGTATAGGCCGGGTATAGGTCGGGTATAGGTCGGGTGCGATCGTCCGGTCGTCCGGTGATTTTGACGGCTGAGATGCCCTTGGTTGGTGATAACTTAGCCAATAACAAACTTACTAGTCAAGAGTTCCACCACTTTACCAACACAAAAAAAAAAAAAAATTTAATAAATTGTTATTTTCTAAATAAAATGATATTTAAAAAAATGAATATAAAAAATAAAAAATATTTAATATATAATAAAAAACTATATTCTATTATTGGTTTTTGATCATTTATCACAATTTTTTCGTTATATTATTGGTTTTTGTTTATATAACATAATTTTTTATTTAATATTTTGATTTTAATATTATTAATATTATATATATTTATTTTATAAAAACATTTTGATATAAAAAAAAAATTCCTCTTGAAAAATACATTTTTGTGTATCACAAAAGTACATAATCTGTGATCTACAAAAAAAAATCGGTTTTGAAAAACACATTGACCTAGAAAAAAAATACAATCCATAATAATAAACTAAATACAGTCCATAATAATAAAATGACTTCAATTCTATTCCCTCACAAATGTAGTTTTATAATACTTACAAAGTTTTGCATAAGCTCTACTTATATCAGTGGACCCCAAAAGAATAATCTATAAATTACATATTCAACATGCTTTGATATAAAACTAAAATATCGCATAACTGTCCATAAACTTTGGGCCCTATCTATCACATAAATGGAATGGCTTTCTTAATACTCTACCCTGGTTGGGGAGATGCTTGGGATGGCAGGTTGGGAACAGTAAGGATATCCATATTGGATTGGATCCTATTGTTGGATCGTCAGTGTGTCCCTTTTTCCCCCTCGAACTGATTGAATACCTAAAGGATTATGGTATCTCGTCCCTTCAGCATGCACGCAATCTTTCTGTTGTGGCTCAGTCATACTGGCTATCTGTCGAAGATCTGAATCTGGGTGGATCTTGGGCAACTTGTTGGAACAATTATATTTCTGGCTTTGAGTATGGGGTATCAAACTTAAGTTTTTGGCTGATAAACTTCTATGGACACATAATAAAAAAGATGGCATGGTTACTGCTGCATTGGTTTATGAATTAATGGTAAAGACGTTGCTTGAGCCAACCGAGGATAAAAATTTGGTTATGTTATGGCATTGCATGTTCCCCTTGAAGATTAAGTGTTTTATCTGGTTGGTGATAAAAAAATAGAATCCTGACCTGGGATAATCTATCCAAAAGAGGGTGGTCAGGTCCGAGTAGATGTGTATTATGCTTAAATGGTGAGGATACTATATAGCACATTTTCGTTGACTGTCCATTCACTTCATCATCTTGGTCTAGGCTCTACGGGATTTACAACTGTGAACCCCCACCCACAAGATGCACATTTCTAGACCTTTTGAAGATCTGGTTTTCTAAACATTCTGAGCATTCATATAACAGATACTTGCTGATCTTTGTTTGCTGGAGCACCTGGAAGCTTCGAAATCTGGTCATTTTTGAAGAAAAACCGGCCTCTATCCAGGGTATCGTTCATCAGGTTGAATATCTGATGCATTACTATCCTACCCCTGAAAAAAAGGTTAAAATCAGAAATTTTGGATCTACACCTGATATGGTCTATCCATGTGGTTCTTTCGATGGGGCAGCAGCCGAGTCACAGGGTGGTGCGGGGGTCTTCATTGCCATCAGCGGTACACATACACTTTCTTTCAAGCTCGGATGTGGACCTTCAACAAACACGAGAGCGGAGCTCTCGGCCTTGTGGACTCTTCTATTTGTAGCAAATGAAATGGGTCTCCCATTACTGCATATTTATGGTGACTCTTCAATTATCATTAATTGGGCCAACAACAAAGCAACCTTATCCTCTCTAGAGCTGAACCACTGGTGTGAAAATATCAAGTCATTGATCAGGTGTTTTTCCTGTCTGGACATTCGGCATGTCTACAAAGAGCACAATCAGAGTGCAGACTACTTATCCAAAGATACCCTTGTTTTGGCCCTTGGCCTCTGTTCATTTCAGAAATATATGATGGTTCTATCAGCATGAGTGGTTAATTGTAGCTCTTCTAGAGCTAAGTGTCGGAGCTTTCGTCTCCTTTTTTCTTTGGGCATTGGATGACTTGTATCTCTTTGAGATCTTTTTAGCATGGCGGGCGGGCGTCTCTGGATCAGTACTCTAGACTCTCCTTGTGCTCCTGGTTTTGATGGATATTTTGTGTCCTCAATGAAAACTGTGATCCTTTTGTTGCTTCTCCTTGTCTATTTGGAGAACATACATCCTTGTATGTCTTTGGCTGTCTTGTTCTTGGCTCATATCTTCAGTTAATAATGTTGATGTAACTTATGTAACTATCCTCTATGGGAGGCTCATTTTGATGCCCTTTGATTCACAATTGAATATCAAGGTTAGGATTTTTTCTTCTGAAAAAAAAAATAGTGCTGGATCATATTCTGTCAGTATGTTCTTACTGATCCCAAATATTATAATATACATCCAAATATTATAATATACATGAAATAAATAAATAAATATTAAGAGTCCATTTTTTTTAATTTTTAAGAAGACATTCTTTATGAGGGGCCTGAGCCTGAGCACAAAATTTTGAAAAGTAGATAAACCTTTTAGCCAATTGACTGCCAACCTAGAGTCCCTCTTCAACTGTAACATTTGTATTTTGTGCTCGGCTATGCCAATTTTAGACACAATAACTCAGCTTTGTTATTTGTGCTTTCCTTGATCCCAACTTTAAACTTTAAGTAATGATTGTCCTAAAGATATCATGGTGAGAAGAGTCTTCAAGCCCATCTTCACATAAATCACACCACCCATGACCTTGCCAACTCTTTCGCTGAAAAAAAATCCCAAGTAGGAACTATGTCCATGAGAAGGATCCACATTCACATAAATCACACCACCCATGACCTTGCCAACTCTTTCGCTGAAAAAAAATCCCAAGTAGGAACTATGCTAAGTCACATGACACGAGGACACGAGACACGGAGGACACGAAAATACGAGTATTCGACATGAGAAACGAAGACCCCAGAAATAGGACACGGGGGACACGTTTTATATATATATTA
>LPNX010870078.1:692981-704415 GCA_001517045.1 Pseudotsuga menziesii | reverse complement strand
AATACTAAATAGCCACAGGTAAGAATATCATAGCTCATCAATGGTACTAGCCATTGTCAATCGTCTTCCTGCTCCTCCATGTCAAAATTAACATCACTGTTGTAGCTCTTTCCTCTATCCTCCTCCTCCTTTATACCCTTTTTGACAAGACACATGTCCAAAAATCAGGACACGTTCCTGGCAAGTGTCTGACACGTGTTGGAAAGTGTCCAGATTTTGGGACACGAAAATTATGGTGTCAGACACGTATTAAGGCAAGTGTCGTGTCCGGCACGTAGAATACGGGACACGGGCCCTATTTGGAAGTGTCATGTTACTTAGGAACTATGTCTATGAAGGATCCACATAAACACCAGAGTTTTCAATGGACACTTGAATTTACAAAGTACTTTCCAGCACCAGACCCTAATTGCTCCAAAAGACCTTCTCTTAAAACATTATAACCCATCTTCAGATTAATGCTACCCCACCAGATTTCGTGGCCAAATCAATGAATCATCATCAACAATTAACCTCATATGACTGGTTTTCAAGGCTGGTGAGTAAGCTTCCTACCATAATTTTTCATTACCAACAAAACCAAGCCTATCCACTTGTATCTAGCCTTCTCTCCAAACCATTGTACTAACTTCATCTGCCACTTGATTCAAGAAGTACAAACCTCTTCTCTTTAACGAATTAACCATATCCTTGGGCAATCTATAGTTTTCACCACTTCCACCCATGGATCTTCACCCAATCTTACATTTGTACCATTCCCTACCTTCCAAGCCAATCACCACTTCCCACCCATGGATTTTCAGCCAATCTCATATTTGTACCATTCCCTACCTTCCAAGCCAATTTCCAACAAGTGGACACGCTTCAACGATTGCTTTCCACATGACTGAACCATTACTGTGTATCTTTACTGGAATTCTGGGCCAATCTTCAAAAAAATAAAGGATCTAAATATTTACTACAAATCACTTTGACCCATAGACCCTTACCTTCAATATTCTCTTTATATTCTTTGCAGCAAGAGCCTTTGCAAAATCTGGAAGGAAATTTATACCCCATCCTCCGAAATCTTTGGGAGCAAAATCTTTTTCCAAGAGACTGAAGGAAAGGTTTTATTTCCCGAGAAACCCTTTACACATGAATTGCTTCAATGACATATTTTATCAAAACTAGGCAACCCCTTGTCAAAACTGAAGGAAAGGTTTTTTTCCCGAGAAACCCTTTACACACACATGAATTGCTTCAATGACATATTTGATCAAAACTTGGCAACCCCCTCTTGTCAAAACTAGTCTCTTTTCAACTTTTGAAATCATCCAAGACCAATATTTTTTGGAATGGTAATTAGGTTTAATATAAAAGAACAAATACTTTATGCCCTCTTGTAAATCCACCCGAGGAAAAGGAAACATCAAAGCAGACTGATTAGTCTCCTACCAACCAATTCCCTTCCCTTAAAAAGACACCGAAGATTTTCCAACATCAATCTGCATTACTATAGCCATCTTGTAAAGATCCAAAATCTCACAAAACTTTCTAGCACCCTCATTAAACCATCACAAAAGAGCAGAATATCATCCATGAACAACATATGATAAATAGACAAGAAGGGACCCAATCTTATTCCTTTGAAAGCTCCCATTCTTTTGGCCTCCATTATAGACTTGCTAAGACCTTCAACTACCAATATGAAAATAAAAGAAGAAAGAGGGCATCCTTATCGAAGATCCCTGCCAGGACGAAAGAAACCGGACGCCAAACCATTAACTAAAACTACGAAGGAGAAAGACGATAACCCATGACATAATCCACTTGACCATATCCAAACTGAAGCCCAGATGAATCAATTAAAGTATTTTTTCCTTTTATTTCACTTTAGCCTTTTCATTGGCTTAGTCCTTTTACTTTAGATTTAGCTTCGGGACAAGTGAACCTGGGTTTTGCAAGGGAGAATATCTCCCATGTTCTTTCCAATGACTTCGATGACTTTAGAAACATCAACATTAGAGTACCAGACTCTTTTATCTTTTATTTAGGCATTCATACATGGGAATAGTTATGAGACCTTGAAGTCTTTTATTTAGGCATTCATACATGGCAATAGTTATGAGACCTTGAAGAATTACTCACGATAGATCACTTCAAAGGGGAAAATGAGGGGTGGATGAAATAGCTACGAAATAAAAATGGCTAGGAAAAATGTTGTAAAATGGATGAATCGCCTACTTAGTTCACAAGGGTCCAACTCAACCCTTGAAATGACACACTACTCTAAGGCAGAATTATGACAACACCATGGTAAGCTTAAGTAACGAGTAACAATTTTAAGTGTTATGAGTCCTTATCCAAGCATAAAAGCAACATCCCATGGTCAAATCATCAGAAGAAATAAATATCCCAAGTGTCAACAAGGGTGAGAAATATCACAGCGCTAGCACATCTGACACCGTTTCCAACTGAGTACATCAAGACACATGGACCATCTGAACATACTGAAAGTATCTTTGACCAATGATCTATGGGTAAGCCACAGATCTCATCTCAGGAACAATGTTTGTGGTATGATCACAAACCATAGCTGATCAATATATCACCCCTGCTGATCAAGGGGTAACGAAACCTACTAGAGGCGATGCTCCAATTAGTTGCCCACAAATGCTCATCAAAATCTAAATGCTACTATGTCTAGACTCATCTCAAGTCCATCTCTCTTAAACTGTCCTAAAGAATAATTGCCCAAATCTCTAACCTCAATTGCTATAAACGCTAACAGTATTGAGTAATTATTTACGGCTTATTAATTCGAGAAATCCTAAAAATAGGGGTTAAAAGTTTTCCCTGATTAGATCAAAGTGTCACATCTAGCAAACGTTACTCCAAACAAATATTCAGTATTTAAAGTAACGATGAGCTTCCCATTCATGCCGAAGATATGAAAAGGCTGATCAAACTTCCATGATTTCTATGTTCTTTCAATCTATCTATTCTTTGACATCAATAGTGATGTATCCCCTCTCCAACTGGACATGTTGCAAATGCTTGCAGAAATAATTCAGTAATATGCAGGTACCTGAAGCATACAGGTTGTTGGTGCCAGGTGGCTCAACTATAATAGAAAGAACCATGCAATAGTGAAGTTAATATCATAACAAGAGGGTTAAATAATTATTTTTCTGGAGAGCTCTGGCTGGGGATTGATTGACACCTAACAGAAGCGATGCTCTAATTACTGCAAGGTCCATGTAGTTGTCTACAAGTGTTGATTGCCACCATAGACAACAGCATTGCAAATTCAGTACAATCCAACCAAACCTTTGTAAAATATGTCCATAGTCAAAAACATATGTGTGACATTCTATTTCAGCAATCCTGCAATTTTCTAAGAGGCTTAAAGAATTATATCAAGATGGTCAATGCCTAGTGATCAGCACCAAGTCTTTTATTGTAGCCATAATTACATTTGAACCTTTCGTTGTAGCCATCACTACATTTGAAGTTATATGACAGGCCCAAAGCCCCTGTGTTTGCTAGAACAAGTTCCCTCGTTTCCAAATCTAATAATCGCATGATAAAACTAGCAGCTACCTTGATTCTGTCCTTTTCTTGATACCCTCGCTCCAATTGCGGCATTTTTATTAAAATCTACCCCTCATAATCAACCCAGATCCACACCTTAGTCACATGTAACATTTAGCTCATACAGGATTTCCAAAGAAGATAGCAATGATCGAGATCTATTATGGCATATTCATAATATCTTGGAAGAAAATCCTACTCCTGGCAAGCTGAATTCTCCAAATGTGATATCTGCACAGAGTATCATCAGGTAATGAATCTTCCACTCGAGGCCAAAAATATGCAGTAATTCCCCCAGAGTTAGGGATTAGAAGAAACAAATAATAATAAATAGTACTACTAAATGCAGGGCTATCAATGCACATATCTGAGAATGATTATCTGGACTTATGTTGATGTTTCATTGTGACTGCACTTCTGCCACCAACGATCTTGGAGATTAAGTTGGTGGCAGAAGTGCAGTCACAACACCAGATAAGATTCTTGACAATCCAGACAGTGACACGCTATGATGTGCTGACAAACCTGAATGCCATGGGCAGCTTCTTCTTCCGGTGCCAAAAAGTTTTTTCCTTTTGCTGCTACTCCAAATCATTCAGCACAGCTATTGTGGGGCACATAACCTGCAGCCTTCATCTGCCGAAACAATTGATCTAAAATTGCATTTATTTCCTGTACTTCTGGGTGTAATTTGTCTCCAACATGAAACGTTAAACCTGTTATTGATCTCAATCCAACCGCATCCAGGATCCCTTTCAATCTTCCTGTTTTTCATGACTTTTCGCACCTTTTCAAGGTCATGCCATCTTCCAGCAGTGGCATAGATGTTTGACAGGAGCACAGAATGCACACCGTCACTAAGGTTCGGATTAAAAAAACACTCTACCACATGTTCACCTAGCTCCATATTGTTATGGCTTTTACACGCACCAAGCAAACACCTAAACACAGAAGCATCAGGTTTTACTGGCATTTTATTGGCGAAGTCGTGTGCCTCATCCGGGCGCCCAGCGCGGCCAAGAAGGTTAACCATGCAGCCATAGTGTTCCATAGTTGGCGTGATGCAATTACTTTGCCTCGTGCAATCAAATTATCGCAGGCCATCATCCACCAGCCCTGCATGGCAGTATGCAGACAATACGCCAAGGAAAGTCACATCATCTAGGCTGTGCCATAGTGCTGCATTTGCTCGAAATTTCAAGGGCATCCCTGCCACAACCGTTCATGGCATATCCTCCTATCATCACTGTCCAGGACACCACATCTCGTAGATGCACTTCGTCAAACACATGGCTGGTTGTTTCTATACTTTCACATTTGGCATACATGTCTACAAGTGCACTCCTCACAAAGGCGTCATACTGAAATCCATCTCAAATTACTTCTTCATGGCACTCCCTGCCCTGTTCCAGACAACACTAGCAAAGGTTTGCCAACTGGGCTTCAAACTCGACACTTTCATCTGTCATGCCCATTCTGTGCAATCATCCTATTCCACAATAAAAAAATTCGCTCCGGCATTTTCTCAAATAATTCCACGGCATCTTCAACAAGCCCATTTTGCGCATATCCTGCAAGCATGCAATTCTGGGAGATCAAGTTTCGCTTGGTTATCATACGAAACAGCCTCAGGGTTTCGTCAAAATACCAATTCTGGGCAGATCTTGCAATCATCGAATTCCACGACACCACCTCCCGTTCAGGCATTCTCTCAAACACATCCAGTACCTCATCGACAAACCCATTGTGTGCATATCGTGCATAATGTATTCAAAGACACCACATCCCGTTGAGACATTTTGTCAAACATAGCGCGTGCAAACTCAATACTTCCACATTTTGCATACAGCTCTACAAGAGTATTCTCGAATCTGCCCATAGACATCTGACACGAACTCAATTCTAATTATATCTCGATCTATCACCTTGCCCAAAGAGGAACGCACCGGTAGAACACTTGCAAAGGAGAATTTATTGGGTTGAAATCCTGCCCCTTGTATCTGGTAAAACAGTGCCAATGCCTCATCAGCATTCTAATTTCTCATGTCTGGCATAAGCTGCAATCACCAGAGTCCAGGAGACGAGCATTTCATCAAAAACTCTGTGAGCGTCTTCCAGGCTCTTAAATTCACATATATGTTAACAAGCGGGTTTCCTAAGAATTTATCTGGCAAAACACCCATTTCCGTCATGTAGGCATGAACTAATTTGCCTTCTGGGATAACCCTTTTAGAAATGCATCCATGCCAGAGAGAAACGTAAGTAGAGAAATCCATGTGGTGCTGGTCCATAACATGTAAAGCGCTGAGCGCCTCTTTCAATCAACATGACTTACAGAGCGTTTTGAGGTTCTGGGAAGAATAATTGTAGAGTCGTAGTTACCCTCTATTTCAATGGCAGAATTCGTAATAATTTTGTATGCTGAAGTTGAAGTATGGGTTGGGTTATGGACGGCATCGTTGTCGTCGTAATCTTCTTGTTGTCTTGGTTGGCCGTTGCAGTCAGCAGGCAGTATTGCTGAAAGAGCCTGTGTGTCCATTGTTATGGTACACTGATTCGTCATTAGCGAACATAGCGGTCAAACGCTTAATCATGATATAAAAGTCTTCACAGAACATGAGTGGTCCCGTAGCTCAGTTGGTTAGAGCATTGGTCTTATGGCATCGTAAGAGCAAGCCGAAGGTCGCGGGTTCGAGCCCCGCCGGGACCAATCATTTTATAACCATAATCACAAATGATTTTCATGTTTTATTAGTTGCTCCCAATGACAATATTGTGTTTTATAACCATAATCACAAATGATTTTCATGTTTTATTAGTTGCTCCCAATGACAATATTGTGACATTTTTATAACCATAATCACAAATGATTAGGGAAGATAGGTCTATTTAGTCAATTCTTCCAACTTAGGGTTACATGTTATTTTTTAACCCCCTAATGACAATATTGTGACATTTTTATAACCATAATCACAAATGATTTTCATGTTTTATTAGTTGCTTGTTAGGGAAGATAGGTTGATATAGTCAATTCTTCCAACTTAGGGTTACACTTGGAGCCATGTCATTATAGTTGATGCTCTGACATATTGTAGCAAAGGAGGAGATGAGTGATGGAAAATAGAAGTAGAGACGATTATGTGTCTAGGGGTGATTTCAAGTTTGGTAGCGATCCCGATAGGAATTGGTTTTTTGTCATCCTTTACTTGGAAGGCATTGTAATTAGATTTGTAATTGTGCTTAATACACTTGTCTAGTTCATTTCAATTATTTGTTTTTAGCCCCTAATTGAAAACTTTATTTGAGACTTTTTTATATTTGTTCTTTGCCCGAAATCGACAGTTTTGTGGAATTAATTGACGTATTTGTTCAAGACCTTTTTTGTTTTTTCTTTACCCAAAATCGACAATTTTGTGGAAGAACAAAAGTTTTATCCCTAGTTAATAGTTTTGTTCGAGACCTTTTTATTATTTGTTGTATCCCCTAATTGTTGAACAATGAAAATTGAGGGTGATTATATTTATTACATCAATAGAAATTTTACTCTCAGTTTTCATTACATGACATTATAACAATATTTGTCATCTTCTCCAAATAGATTATGCCATTGTGTGTACTTTTTGCAATTCATAAGTTGTTACGCTATCGAATATTGCAACCAGGTTTGTATTCTAACAAACAAACATTTCTTAGACTATACTCCAACCTTATGTGCTCTTACTCTATACTCCAACCTCATGTGATCATGAAGACACTAACTAATAGGTGGGAAAGTATTAGAAATTGAGGGTTTATCCCCATCTTTTGTAGTTGTGTTACGATAATCGTAGTTTGAGTGTGACTCTATAATATAGTAGTTTTTCAGCATAGCGCTTCCTTTATTTGGGCATGACTCTATAATATAATATTTTTTTGGCTCAGTGCTTCAAGGAAATACTTAACTCGATTGTATGATCAAGTGATCAGAGGGGCCACATACAAAGTCAATGTTGACTCTGTACACTACTTGGTTCATTAGAGGAAATTTGAGGTCTAAAATGACCCTCCTAAGGAAAATAATAAAATAATAGTTATTAATTTTGGAGGAAGAATGAAAAAAATTACTTTTTTTGTTCGTATTTTCGACATATCTCCCTGTGTTTTTACTCAAATTTCAGGCGGGAGAGCTCGTTGGATGTGTAATTTAATCCTGCATCCAACGAGTACCCACACTGCATATTTTTTATGGACCCCACCACCCCAAAAATAAGAAATATTTGACAAAATGTGATGATGACATCGTCATCACATTTTTTCAGGTATTTCTTATTTTTGGGGTAGAGGGGTTCGTCAAAAGTATGCAGTGTGGGTACTTGTTGGATGCAAAATTAAATTTTGCATCCAACGAGCTCTCCCACTTGAAATTTGAGTAAAAACACAAGGAGATATGTTGAAAATACGAACAAAAAATAGTTTTATTTTATGACAACTATGTCAATTCAACCATTATGGTTGACTCATTTTATTGAAATTCTATTGGTTTTTGAATTCCAACTCACAAAAATTATTATTGATGTGTTTTCTTATAAGTCCCATTTTAGACCCCAAATTTCCTCTAATGCATGGTCAAGTGTAGTTTTCATTAGAGGCAAGTATTTCCTAGAGTGGTTATTGGATGGCGTGGTTATTATAATCATGGAAGCTAGGTGTTAGACATGCTCCTCTACATGTGTGTTGACAATTTCTAGTTTCTTTCTAGGGAAGATAGGTCGATATAGTCGATGGTTCCACCTTAGGGTTATACTTGGAGTTAAGTTGCCATAGTTGATGCTCTAACATATTGTAGCAAATGAGAAAATGAGCGATGGAAAAATAGAAGTATAGAAGATTATGTGTTTGGGGGTGATTCTAAGTTCGTTAGGTATCTTGATAAGAATTGGTTTTGTCATCCTTGACTTATAAGGTTTGTAATAAGATTCATTATTGTGCTTAATACACTTGTCTAGTCCATTTTTTATAAATGTTGTGTGATTATCCATAGAGCATGCTTATTGAGCTATTGTGATTTTTGTTGATGAAAGTTATTTGATAGTGCATTACTTTAATTACATCTATGCATACATGATTGTGAGCATAAGGGAATTATGCATCAAAAGCATCAATTTCCCATTGTTAATAGTACACATACAAGGTATGTGTTACTAGCTATGTAAACGTACACGATGCTCATACACTAATATGATTACATTAATGAATTAGTTGTTAGTTGCAATGCCCCATATTTTTATTAAACAAGTAAACAACATTAAGACCTATCTTATATGTCTTTGCTTATTATCTATTTTGAACCTACCTATATGCGACAATTATGTTTTGATTGAATGTTTCACTTATTAATGATGGCACTCATGTGATTTGCTCTAGCATGCAAAATTAACTAGAATGATAGGGTATGTGGATACCAATGCACGTTATGATTAAATGAATAAATGGATGTAATGCACATGGTGGATGGATTAGCTTGTTTGTATTCACTCATAGTTGATAATTTGGCAATTGCTTGGGAACAATGAAATACTATGCATGATTATACGTATGGAATGAGACTAACCCACAACAATTCTTACAACTTTTCATTGTGTTAACTTAATTGCATAGAATGATAAATAAAATTGGAACTAAAAGGAAAATAACTAGAGAAAAAACAACACATCCACATGAATAATACATTATATAACTTAAGCTCTATAGTTGTTGGATGTTGCTCCTGCTTAAAGACTAGTTATTTATCAACATAATTTTGTTTTTTCTAGGTGATGATATGACTCATCTTCAATTGCATTTCCTTTTGAGATTTAAATAAAATCATATTCATACTTATGTGGATCTTTAAAGATATATTTTTTTCCTCATTATGTATGCATATTGTGAAATGGGAAGCTACAGTTTCTCCCTATCTATGAAATACATGTGCTACATGTATCTACAGATTGTAATTTTGTTACTCTATGGGTATAATAAAATTACGTTTTTTTTTAACGAAAAAAAACAGCATTGTATACCTTGGGAAAACCCACTACGGGGAAAAAACAACAAAAAATGAGGACTATGCCTTTCTCTTTTCTTCTCTGGTATGTAATGCAAATACATAAAAAGTGGTACTCAATATGGGGTTATCTCTGACACTGTGGTATGCATGACTAGTGTAATATCTCCTACTTCCTCTGTTTTTCTCTAATCACCACTCTCTTATTGTTTATGGAAAAACACAATAACATCATCAAAATGGAACCCCTTCTCCTCATAACAACACAATATTTAACATAGGTTGATAGTCATTGAGGTTAATTTTAGGGTTTGTACATGCCTCAAATCTCGATCAAGCTTAGGGTTTTGGTCCCTATAGAATATTTTTGAAAGTACACACATGATTATATCCACCCATGTGGTGAATGAGAGCTGGCATGGGAATCCACTGGGTACTATGGTGTTCAACTAAATAGGTCAACTTGCAGGAGGCATAACTTCATCATGCAGACTCTGATTGAGACCATTATTGCACCATTGGAAATGTACTTGATAGGTAATAACTCCCGATTGATTCTATTCATGGCTGAAACATTTATTTATACATTACAATGTGGCGGTTGAGAACCAGCCTTTTCACCTTCCTATCTATTCATATTCCTATTTATTATTTATTTACAATAATCCTGACGGATTATTCTAACAATCCCCCTCTTAATCCGAAGGGGTGTTCGTAAGTCCGAGCATGTTTCTGAATCTTTCAAACTTTTCTCGTCCAAGCGCTTTGGTGAAGATGTCTGCAACTTGATCATTTGTGGAACAATGTTGAAGATGGACTGTCTTGGCCTCTACATGATGTCGAATCAAATGATACTTTGTGTTGATGTGTTTGGTTCGATCATGGAATCTAGGATTCTTAGCCAGCTTGATTGCAGAAGTATTGTCGACCAACAATGGAGTGGAGTTCTCTTGTTTTTCTTGCAAATCTTCAAGTATCTTCCTGAGCCATACTATTTCTTTCGTTGCTTCAACTGCAGCCACATATTTTGCTTCTGTTGTTGAATCTGTTGGAACTGACTGTTTGCATGATCTCCATGAGACAGCTACTGATCCAAGACTCATAGTGTATCCAGAAGTTGATACTCCTGTCTCCTTATCACCATCGAAATCTGAGTCTGAGTACCCAATAAGTTTGAAGTCATCCACTTTAGAGTACTTGAGTCCGACGTCTTGAGTCCCCTTCAAGTATCTTAGAACTCTTTTTGCAGCTGACCAGTGTCCTTCACAAGGTTTATGCATGAACCTTGAAAGTATGCCAACAACATAAGAAATATCTGGTCTAGTTGTTGTAAGGTAGATAAGACTTCCTACCAGTTGTCGATACTTGGTCGCATCTTCAAATTCTTTTCCTTCGCTTGATGTGAGCTTCATTTTCTGTTCCATTGGAGTAGATATAGGATTGCATTCTGTCATGCAAAATTTGTTTAGTAGTTCTCCAACATATTTTTTCTGAGATAGGAATATGTACTTAGGATGTTGAGTGACTTCAATTCCTAAGTAATAGTGGAGATGTCCCATATCTGTCATTTCAAAGATCTTTTTCAAATATTTCTTTATGGATGCTATATAGCTTTCATTCATTGTTCCCTGTCATTAAAAGATCATCTACGTACACCACAAGATACACAACAGATCTTCCAACTTTCTTTATAAACAGTGTTGCATCATCAAGATCAAAATGTTCGAAATTTAATTTCAAAAGATGCTCAGTTAACTTTTCATACCATGCGCGAGGCACTTGTTTTAGGCCATACAAGGATTTGACAAGCTTGCATACCTTTTGTTCTTTTCA
>LPNX010870078.1:606680-692293 GCA_001517045.1 Pseudotsuga menziesii | reverse complement strand
GAGCGAACCATATTCATTATGGTTCTGTTCATTCTTTCTGCTACACCGTTTTGTTGAGGATTGTAGGGAACGGTAGTCTGATGTGCAATTCCATGTTGACGAAAATAATTTTCAAAAGCATTTGAAGTGTATTCTTTTCCATTATCAGTACGAAGTGTACCAATTTTTTATTGTGCTTGTTTTTCAATCAATGCATGAAAGTCTTTGAATGTTTGAAATGCTTCTGACTTTGTCTTTAAACAGTAAATCTAGCACATTCGTGAGTAGTCATCAACAAATGTCATAAAATACTTATTCCCATTTGCTGAAGGAGTTGGCATTGGGCCACATAATTCAGAATGCACTAGTTCTAATTTCCTACTTGCTCTGAAATTAGATTCATGGAATGGCAGCTTACTATGTTTCCCTAATATACATGCATCACATTTATTCTTCTCTTTAGGAATGGTGGGAAAGCCAAATACACCATTCTTTTTCAACAAGCGAAGACTGTTATAATTTAGATGACCAAATCTTGCATGCCACAATGAGCTAGATGACATATTACCTTCTCCATGCTGAGAGAGGTAGGCATAGTTCTGAAATCTTGCGGATGAACCCTTGAGCTTCAACAGGTTTCCATCTTCGTATCCTGTCATGATGACTTGGTTGTCAGAGGACTTTCTTATTTCAACGATTCCATCAAACATGTGGATGGAATGGCCTTGCTGTCGAATCTCCACCAAGGACAACAGGCTTCTCTGCAACTCTGGAAGATAGAGAACATTCTTCAACAAGAAATCAGGGAATCCAGGCATCTTCAGTCGAATGGTGCCCATTCCCTTTGGTTTAATACTTGACTTATCTGCAAAGTAAACTATGCCATCTATTGTTTCATTAAGTTCTTCAAAACAATCTTTTCTAAATGTCATGTGTGATGTTGCACCAGTATCAAGCATCCAACAATCTTTGTAAGATGAAAGTGAAGTCATTTCATTAATTCCAAGATTACAATGTGCAACAATACAAGAATCAGAATATTTACTAGCATCTTGGTCATCTTTCTTTTGGTTGTGCTTGTCTTTGATGGAGTCCCATGAAGCCCAACAATGATCTGATGTGTGCCCATTATTTCCACAACGTTTGCACTTTGATCTTTTTCTGGAGTTGTTTCTGCCCCCTCTGCCTCTCTTGCTGCAATCTCCCTTGGAAGGGTCTTTGAACCGATTCTTTGTTTTCTGAACAAAGTCAAGGGATTCTTTGACAGGCTCGCTTGATTTCTTGATCTTTCTAGACCATTTTGGATATGTTTCCTTGTCATTGAGGACATCACCAACAATAGGTGCTATAGATTGCATTTTTACAATTGTTAGTGTAATTTTTAAAGAGAAATAAAAAATAATAACCTTGCAGGTCTACAGTCTCTGCCAAGGTGAATACAATGCAATTTTATAGCAAATATATTAGTAGATACAAAATATATCACTGTCAGTCATACATAGGCTTCTTTATATCAGTCACTAGCAATATATAGCATACAACATTTGCACATATCAGTCTCAGTATTCAGTCTCTGAGATCGATCTGCAATATATCAATCTCAGTCTTCAGTCTCTGAGATCGGTCTTCAAGTACGCAGCATACAATATATCAGTCTTCAGCAGCAAATACACAGCAAAAATTGCAGCACTCTCCAGCATACATTATTCTTCAACATACATTATTTCTCCACTGATAGGTCTTCAATATCTCATATACATAAGTCACAGTCCTCTTTCAAACAATGCAAATGAAAATATTTGCAGACTTTTCACTTAAACTCCATGCATAGAAATTAGGGTTTATGTATTTCTCAATGAATAATTTCAATGCAGAATACAAAGCATTTTACCTCCCCATAGTTGAATATTGGAAATATTCTTGTGACTGACTCACGTTTAGACTCAGTGAATATGCACAATATCTCACCACGAGTTCACTTTAAAGAGAAAAAATCCAAGAATACCACAATCTTTGGAAATCGTCTAGTGAATGGAGTGCATCACAGATTCACATGCAATAAGTCTCGTGACTTCACTCAGCACGTCGATTATTCCAATATTCGAGAGAATAGTATGATGATTATTTCACACATCGAATATCCTATGGATGAAGGTCACATATGTGGTGGGAATGTCGCACGGTCGTTTCAACGCAGCTTTCACAGAGATATATATGTAGAATATATATCACAACCATCCAGTCTTCAACTCAGGCTCTTCAGGTTCACTCCACGCTGGTCCAGATGCAGCTCCATGCAAGCTCAGATACAGCTCTTCAGTGCAGCTCCACGCAGGCTTCAACGATCAATTGTAGGTCGCAACAAAGATATGGAGGACAGGCCGCGGCAGTGAGTCTCCAACAATGCTTACTCAAAAAATTAGGGTTTCATTCCAACGCAAAGGAAAAGGAAAGAGCCATCAATCTCCAATTACAGCATCTACACAAACAGGCTATGGGAAAGAGTGTAGATGAGAGGTCATAGTCAATACTAGACGCACTTCACACCAGTCACGTCAATACTACACGCAGGTAATGGTGCACAGCTTCACGTAGGTGATGGTGTTCACAATAACATTTGGACTGCTGTGGCATCTCTTCCTCGACAAATTACCTTCGTTAGGTCTGCTATACAATGGAGTAACTTGCATATATATACAACGCAGCATCCATATATACAACGCATATATTCTCAGTCACTGGTAACTCCAATACAGCAGCATATATCATACACAGCAGTCATCAAATATACAACAAAGAAATCACAGCAGATATTCACACAATATTCACATGAAAACTCAGCACTCGGGCTCATACAACAGATTTATTCCCCACGCAGGCTCATAATATCTCCAACGCAGCCTAGTGTAGCAGGTCGCAGCCCACCAAAAGAGAGCCCACAAAAATTAGGGTTTAAGACAAATTCTAAACTCTCTCTTGAAATCGCAACTCTATGAGAAATTTTGCAGACGGTATCATTCCTCAATGCAGGTCGAGAGGAGAAGAGTCTGGAAAAAGAGAAGAGAAACACATACAAATGAATGCGCACAGGCTGGCAGGAGGGAAGAGCAGAGGGCAGACTGGCGATGGGCAGGCAGCCTGAAAGAGCAGACTGGCAGGCAGAATGCCAGGGGTGAAATGCAGCAAGCAGGAGTTACGGCAGGCAGGTAGCCAAGCTCTGATACCACTGATAGGTAATAAATCCTGATTGATTCTATTCATGGCTGAAACATTTATTTATACATTACAATGTGGCGGTTGAGAACCAGCCTTTTCACTTTCCTATCTATTCATATTCCTATTTATTATTTATTTACAATAATCCCGACGGATTATTCTAACAGTACTGAAGTGTAGAATAATGAAAAAGGGGTTGGTCGCTATGATCACAAGCTTTTAACCAAAAAACAATGTTTAATCCCTTAAAACATGCCTCATAAGGTTCTAGACCCCAAATATGCAAAGTAAGACCTACCCTAAAATGGGCCTTACGAGCCAATTCATCCAATTTTCCACCCATAAAGCACCAATAAATATGAAAAACTATATATTGATCAATTTTAGATCATACCTCCCCATTTTGGGAGGCTTTTGGTCCCAAAAAGCTCTTACTAATGAAGTGAGGAAATTTTTTCTCTACCTTCTCCTTGGAGTACCATTTGACCTTGCCTAGAAGTTGTCCTTTCAACCTAATCCACCAAAGGTCATGGTACCTTTGTCTAGTAGCTCTAGACTTCTTCTACAAAACTGTGCCTTCTTCCAACTTTTCTTGAGGATCAAGTGTTAAGTCCTTTATGGTAGGTAGGACCTGCTCCTCCTTTTTATCTAACATGGAAGGCTCATAGAGTTTCATTTTTTTCCACATTTATTACTAAGTAAATGTGCATATATATGGGGGTATACTAGGTTTGTAGGTGTTATCTACCACCTTCTCCAATACCTTGCATGGGCCATATCGTAGATCCTTGATCTTCTTACTAGGACCCTGTAGTCTTTCCTTGTTTAACTATAACCAAGTTCTATCCCACATTTTGAATGATTTCTCAACCCCATGTTGGTTATGTTTGGTATTGTAATTTTCTTGTGACATCTTCAATGTCTCTTGTACTTGCAAAAGGATTTGTATGATCTTATCAACGATTTTTTTATCTCTTAATGCTTTGCTTGTTGTGTCTTCCCATACTCCCCCCTTGTTTTCCATATGCAAAATCTAAAGTTGAAGGTGGCATATATCCAAAAAACGTTTCAATAGGGGACCTACTAATGGAAGTGTGGACAAATCTATTATAAGAGTGCTAAATATATATATATATTATATTTTCATCTCAATTCTTTGGATGCCTTTGATTGTAACCTCTCAAAAGTTGTACCAAAGTCCTGTTGACTACTTTTGTCTTCCCATCTATTTGTGGATGAAATGTTGTAGATCTATTCACCTTAATGTCCATATTCTCCTAGAGTGTAGTAAAAAAGGCACCGAGAAACTTAGTATCCCTGTCTCATATGATGCTCCTTGGTATCCCAAATTGCACCCAGAATTACTCAAAGAACATGTGTGTTGCTTCTTGTCCTTTGATGGTATTTTTACAAGGCATAAGAATTTACATATTCTTGAATCTATCAACTACCACAAATAAATAGTCATGTCCCTTTCTTGTGGTTGGTATCCCACCCACAAAATCCATGGAAATGTTTTCTCAAGGTAGAGTGGGTATGGATATGGGAGGGTATAAACCTTGCTTTCTATTATTGGGATAGATAGTACATCAAAGTATGCATCCTCTAATATGCCATGTTTCATAGTATTACATTCTTGGCTAGTACAAATACCTTTGTAATTAGCAATTATCTTCCCAACACCAAAATTCCCTGCAACTTTGGAGGGGTGTGTCTCTCTGATAAGCTGCAATCTTTCACCTTTAGGAATGAAGAGATTGTCTACCTTGTAGAGTAACCCATTCTAAAGACGATAGACAACCTTACTGCCACCTTCTTCTACATGAAATTATCCCTGTAGTTGTTGAAACACCTCCTTGAAGTCCTCGTCTTTTATGTATACCTCTTTGTATGCATCATGGGTAAAAGGTTCCATGTGCATAAGAGTTCTCAAAGCTGTAATCTTGGATGTGGGTGGCCTTGAAAGCATGCCTGCCAACTTATTAGTGTTTCCCCTTTTTATACTTGATGACTAGATGAAACTATTGCAAAAGGCCCATGCATTTGCAATATATTGTTTGTTGTAGCTTACTCCAGGCCTGCAAATACTGTAGTGGTTGGTGATATGTGTGGATAATGGTTTCCTTTCCCATCAAAAAGGGCTTTCACTTCTTAACAACTTGAACAAAGGCATAGATTCCTTATCATAGGTAGGGTATTTTAGGAATGATACATTTTAGTATGATAGCATACTAGTTTACCTCCTTGCATCAAAACTACTCCCATGGCTTACCCACTTGTATTTGTCTCCACTTTGAAAGGATTTCACAAGTTAGGAAATGTGAGAACTGGTGCTTGAATAATCTTTCATTTCAGCTCTTCAAAATCTTTTTGTTAATTCTTTGCCCATTGGAAACTCTTACCACTTATGGCATGGAGTGGTGTGACCACCACTAAAAATGAAGCGATAAAATCTATAGTTATCATGCCACCCCAACAAAGCTGCTAACTTCAGTCACATTAGTGGGAATTGACCATATTATAGTGACCTCCATATTTGCAAGGACAATCTTGATTTCCCCTCCACTGATCACATACCCTAGATACACCAATGACTACTGAGCAAACTCACATTTCTTGAAATTAGCTAACAACTGGTGTTTTTTCAAAGTCTCTAACACTTGCTTAAGATGTGAAATGTGCTCCTCCCAGGTAGAGCTATCAACTAGTAAATCATCCAAATACACTATAACAAAAGAATCTAAATGTGGGTGCAAAACATCATTCGCCAATCTCATAAATGTAGCTACTGCATTACATAAGCCAATAGGAATGACCAACCATTCATACAAACCTTGCCTTGTCTTAAATACAGTATTCCAAGTGTCTTTTTCTTTGACACATATGTGGTGATATCCCGACATGAGATCCAACTTGGTGAAGTACTTGGCATGTTGCGACAAGTCTAATAAATCGTCAATTCTAGGCAGAGGGTATTGATTGTTAAGTGTAATCTTGTTCAAAGCTTTGTAGTCAATACACACCTACCAAATCCCATCCTTATTGGGTACAATGATGATAGGTGACCCATAAGGTCAGTTTCTTGGTCAAATCACCCCTTCCTCCAGCAACTGCTACAATTAATTTTTCATTTCATCTGCTTCTAGAACAAACTATCTATACAACCTAATTTTTAGCAATGGGGAGTCAAGAAACAATTGTATCTCATTCTCTACTTCCCTCTNTTTTTTTTTTTTTTTTTTTTTTTTTTTTCTGTTTGGTACATCCCTCCAGGTAAGCCTCTACTCTTATCGATTAATTTCTTGATTAACTCTCTCGTAAGAAAATAAAAACATATTTCTTACTTGCACTTATCAAGCACAACATATTTCTTACTTACATTAATAAACTTTTTGGCACGGTTGGCACTTACTAGTGATACGTTTGATTTATCTTTAAGTGCATTGATGATGAAAAACTTCCCATCTTTGATTAGGTAGTATTGGTTTTCTCTCCTCATGAAGACTAATCCTTCATATACATGTAGGGGATTCCAAACACCACATCACACATGTAAACGAGTACTACATTTAACTCTACTTCATCAACAAAAAATTCACTTACAACAAATTTGATCTTACATTGTTTTGAGACCTTGATCTATTTATCCTTGTTTACCCAACCTATTGGATAGGTGTTAGGGTTATCATGAACCTTCAGTGAGAGCTTATTGATGAGATTAGTTGCTAAGAGGTTGCTTGTAAACCTTATTCGAATAGAGCATATACCTTGGTCTTTTTGATATGGATATTGATACAAAATATTTTTATCGTCTCCTTCTCTTCCTTGTGATGAAGGATACTCAGATTTACCTCCTTTTGCACTGAAGTGAAAACAATACTTTCATCCACATATTAATTTCTCTCTACTTGTTGAATTGAATCTATGGCTAGAAGGTTCTTTTTCTTGGCATCCTTCTTATGGTTCTTAGGCTTCAACTTTGGATGTAATTTCCAACATTTTTCTTCAGTGTGACCATTGATGTTACATTGATTATAGAGATTTTTTGGATCCTTGCATTGATGTGTTGTGGATCCTTGGTTCTCTTTCTGTTTGGAATCACTTTGTTGTCCTTTCTTATAGCCTATATTCACCAGGTATCCTGCTTGTACACAATCTTTATCAATTGAATTGGGATTGAATAACATCACTTGCTTTCTTAAATGCATATGTAGAACCTTTAGATACTTAAGGAGTGCATATGGATTCTTGGGTGGGATACCCAACATAATATCCATTTCTTGAATTTGGTGGTGTACTCTTGCACACTACATCCTTTCCTTTTCCTAAATTAATGCCAACAGATCTATTGATCCTCTACATACCCAATATGATAGAATATGGAATTTAAAATTTTTTTGAAATTCTCCCACTTAGTTACTAGTGGATCACCCTCTAGCCTAAGTTCCTTTACGTGGATCTCCCACCAGGTTAATGCATGGCCCTCTAATTTCAATCAAGAAAATTAAATCTTTATCTCTTCATCTATGTTGTGGATACTAAAATATACCTCTAATTTCTAAAACCAATGATTTAACTCTAGATAATCAACCTCTTCTTGGTAGGGCTTGATATCCACTTTTGCTTCCATCTTAAATGATGGTTGGGAAGTGCTAATGGCACTTTAACCTAGTTTCTCTTTCTCGGGTTCTCTCCTCAGCTCCTTTTTGGGTTGTCTCTGTCTCCCAATTTCCTCTTTGATCCAATCTATGATTTAGAGCTTCTAAAATCACCAAAAGATACAAACTTGATCTCCAAATCCGCCATGAAGAGTGACATATTGTGCGAGATATCAACGACTTGTATTTCCAACTTTGTAAATCATTGTTCATGTTTTCCCTCCAATTATTCCCTATACTCATCTATCATGATACTCACAAAAACCAAAAGAAAACTACTCTAATACCAATTTGATTCATAAATTGTTGTGTATACTCCACTAGAATAGTTTGTCACAATGGATCTTACAACTGAATTCATTATGTTAGCTTAATTCTCTAGAATGATAAATAAAACCAAAACTGAAAGGAAAATAACTAGAGAAAAATAAGACATTCACATGAATAACACAAGATATACTCTAGGAAAACCCACTACTAGGAAATCCCAACTGTAAGTGAGGAATCTTCCTTGTTATTTCTTCTCCAATATGTAATGAAAATATAAAGAAAGTGGTACTCACTATGGAGTCACTCTAACATTGTGTCCTGCAAGGATACTATAAGATCTTCTACTTCCTCTATTTTCCTCTAATATCCACTCTCTTATTGTTTCATAGTTATGGAACAATATAATAACATCATTAGAATAGAACCCCTTCTCATCCTAATGGCTCGGTATTTAACATAGCTAGATACCCACCTAGGGTTAGTTTTAGAGTTTGTACATGCCTCAACTCTCGATTAGGATTAGGGTTTTAGACCCTCTAGAATGTTGTTGAAACTCCACATGTGACTAGCTCCAGATATGTGGGGAATGAGAGCTGAAGTGGGAATCTGCTCAGTGTTATGGTGGTCAACTTGTAGCAGGAATAACTTCCTCATTCTATAGACTCCGATTGAGGTGATTCTTGCACTATTGTTGAGGTATTGAAGTGTGGAACAACTGAAATGGGATAAGATCTATGCTTATGAACTTTTGACCACAAAAAAACATTGTTTAACCCCTCAAATGGGGCATGGAAGGTTCTGGACGACAAATATGTAAAGTAAGGCCTACCCCTAAAACAGGCCTTGCAAGCCAATTCATCCAATTTTCCATCCAAAAATAATAAAAATATATGACAAATTATATATTGATCCATCTCATATCAGTTATATCTGGGGTTAAGTCAATATAGTTGACGCTTTAGGATATTCTAGCAGAGGAATGGATAGGAAGTAGGTTGCAAAGGAATGATGTTTTAGATTAGTAGGGATACCGTTGGGATTTAAAATCCTACTTTAGTTGTTTACATTTAGTACACACACAAGATATGTGTACACTAGCCATGCATACATACCTTGCACGCATACACTAGTATTAGTTTGTTTATATATGTATGTATGTGGGGTAGTTCAGTTTGTTGGATATCCATTTCCAAAGATTATAAATATTGAGGTTGGAGGTTCAATTATTATGAATCCAATTCTCTAGGTCCTTCGGGGTGAGGCTCCCAAAATTAGAGACGAGAGGGCAAGGCCCCTTCGAGCCCCCCCCTGTAATTATTATTATGGATGTAACAAGCCCCAGCCACAATTGTCGAGGCTATGAACCACGCAAAAAAATGTATACACACACATATATGATTAATTTGTTATTAGTAATAATGGCTTATGGATGCGATAAGGGTAAAAGTATAGTATTATAATCAACATTTCAATTCATTTGTATTAATTTATTTTTTATTATATATTTCCACGTGCATTTCTCTTATATTAATTGCATTTCAATTGCATTTGTTTGAATTGCATTTCATTTCATTCTCATTTGGTATGCTTTAGCTCTCACTTGTATGCCATTTTATAACTTTGACCCATTTAATGTTTACCAAACATATATTGATGTGAGTGATATTTGAATTGCCTAAGAATAATTATAATATTTGGATATTTTATCATTTTATTTTCATTTGGATTTATATGTTATGGATTTAAATAATGTGAGAGATTTCCTTGTTGAGTGGGTTGTCAAACCATCCGAGGAGGGTAGGTAAGATATTATTATATGATTTTGAACCTTCCTAGGGATCTTCTCAATAAGGTAGGAAGTAGTGGAAATATGAGTTTATAAGTGGATTTTGGGAGAGTATATAGGGGTTGGTTGTTGACACTTGGAAGAGAACAAGTTGAGGAGAGAAACAAATTGTGAGCACTTGAAACTCAATCCTAGAGGTTGATACTTGAACTTGGAATGTTTAGTGACTTTTTTTCTGGTTCTTGGAGTTACGAGCATGGAAGGTTAGGAAACCACACATATTTCCTAGGACTAACAACTTAGTTGCTAATTGGATGGGAGGGTTAATCCTGGTTTGGGTAACACTACTTTAGTTGTATTGTACTGGACTAGGGTCTAGACTACTACAATATTGCTAATCCAAATAGTTACTGAAGGTAATATACTATTATTTCTCTTAAAAGTGCATTGGGTTGACATTATGATATGCTGACAAAGATAGTAGAAATTGTTGTAATACTTATACCAGTATGCTAGAATTAAGGAATCATACAAATTTCTACATTCTTATGTGTTGATAAAATTGTATTGTTGTTATTAGTGTTAGATTTCTAAAACCCATAATTAGGATGAGTGTTAGATAAATTCATATTTGACTAAGACCAATGGGTTAGCTCAAGTGGTTGAGAGCTGTGAGTTGTAAGCATAAGGTCTCGAGGTCAAATACCTAGGTGGCTCTGCATAAATATAAGGGCCTCACTTGATGTCCCCAATGGGTTAGCCTCTGTAATCAGATCTGGTAGGTTGAAGCCCCTTCAAGTGGAACCCCTAATAATTCTTACCGTGGATGTAGCAACCCCTATCTGAGGTTTCGAACCAAGTTGAAAAATGTCATATTTGACTTTCTCAAGAATAATTATGATAGTTAGATATTTATTATTTTGTTTTTATTTAGATTTATGAGTTATGAATTGAATTAATGTGAGAGTTTTCCTTGTTGAGTGGGTTTCTAGACCATTAGGAGGGTAGATAATATATTATTATATGATTTTGTACCTTCTTAGGGATGTTCTCGAAAATGGAGGAAGTTGGTGAAAAAATAAGGTTAAAAGGGGTTTTGGGAGATGATATTGGGTTATTTGTTGACATTTGAAAGAGAGGGAGTTGAGGAGAGAAACAAATTGTGAGCATTGGAAATTGAATTTGGAAAGTTTAATGACTATTTTTATTATTATTTGAGTTGTAGAAACAAAGAGATAGAAAACCCAACATATTTCCTAGAACTATTAGCTTAGTTACTAGTTGGTTGGGAGAATTAATCCCAGTTTGGGTAACACTATTTTCATTGGACTAGAGTGGGCTAAGGACTAGGCTTATACATGATTGGTAATAGAAATAGTTACCTAAGTTGATCTATATTATTTCTCTTAAAAGTGCATTGAATTGGTACTAAGATATACTTACAAATATAATAGGAATTGTTGTAAAAATTATACCAGTATGCTAGAATTAAGGAATCATACACATGAATTTTATATGCAAAAATATACATTATTATATGTTGAAAAATTTGGATTATTGTTACACCATATAATATTATTAGTCATTTAATTAATTAATTGATGTTGCACTAGGTTCCTCCCCCCCAAAAAACATATTTTTCATTAATTTATGATCAAATAATACAATCCTCAGTGCTTAGCAACAGTAACAGGGATTTATGCATCTAGCATCTTTACAGAGTGAAATAGTGATAAAAATTGTAACAAGTTTAGATCCTCAGAATTAAGAATCCCAACGAATCCATTTAGAGAGGTCGATCATAACAGAGGAGAGATGATCAAACTTTTTAAATTTCATAGAATTATAAAGAGAGAAATATGTAGTTGGCATTGTAGTGCCTCCCTAAAATTCCTCCAAAGGAAGAGCAACTTCATGCAGAAGAAGGCCCTCCTTAGAAAGAGAGTTTGTCATCTCATTAAAATATCTATAAACATGCTTGAATATGACCTCTTGGAGAGAGTCCATGATCACCTTTAGTTGAAAAACTAATACTTCAATGCCAATGTTGCAAATATTTGACTTACCCTCCATACACCTGATTACAAGCATCGAATCTCCAAATACCTACAATCTATTAATGACACACCTAGAAGTATTAAATTGAGCACATAGATCTGTGGACAAACACACAAATTATAAGATAGATCACACAATTTACTCAGTTATTGAAGAATGAAACAGTGCAAAAATGGCTTGCAGCTGTAAATGCTTTTCATTAATCAAAGAGTAATTAGATGAATAATTACAATTTAATACAATGGCTTAAATAGCTACATGCAATTCGAATCCACATGAGGAAATTTGAATTGATTAGACTCTACTTGACTGTAGGTAACTAAGACCTTGTCTAAATCATTATTGAAGGACTTAATAGTTAACTAACCTTGTCTAAACCATTGTTGGAGTTCAATAGAGTTCTAAAACACAACTCAAGTGTCTAATTCAGTGTTAACTGAGGCTAACTAACTGTGGTAGGTGAGAAATGTGCATCTCCTGCATGCAACCATGCAAACCTAGTGCTAACTAAATGTAGAGGACTAGAATTGAATGTAACTAACTCCAAACTCAGCTTGACTAGTCACCAACTCAACTCAATTGACCTTGGTTGGTATCAGCACTCCCATTGGTTCCTAAATTGTAGGGATTGGTCTATGAGGCTCCTAAACCGATGCATGCAAGTGCAATCAGTGGTAGTAGGCCTCAATTAGTGTTCCCCACACTTTAGTAACTAGAACATGTGCCCCAATTAAGCCAAGTGGACCCAATGGTGCTAGTGACTAAAAATAGACTGGATGGACTCTCGATTTAGACATGACTTCTGATTTAGACATATGACCAAATTGGACAAGGAAGGATTAATAATCCTAACACTCCCCCTGA
Organism: Pseudotsuga menziesii; assembly: GCA_001517045.1. Lineage (NCBI taxonomy): Eukaryota > Viridiplantae > Streptophyta > Pinopsida > Pinales > Pinaceae > Pseudotsuga > Pseudotsuga menziesii. The sequence goes on along the minus strand of LPNX010870078.1, from coordinate 679,462 downwards.
ATGCTAACTTAGACAATCTGTGGGCCCTAGTAACTAAGACCATAGGTCACCCATTACATCAAGTAAAGTAAAGTAACTGCTCAATATAAGTAGCCGGGGAAAAAACCACATGGGAAAAAAGCCCCCCCTCTAATTAAGCAGGTAGAATCAGGATCAATCTGGTTCTTTTGTGCACAAGTGTCATGGGGCCTATCATGTGAATCTCTCCATCATTATGTCTGGGGGAATGTTCCTCTTTGGAAGAAGAATGATATGCTCAACTAAATTAGAAATATAGACAGCTGCCGGATGAAGACTGGACCCATGTAGAGCAACTGAAATCAGCTGATAAGTGAGAAAAGGTTCTTGAGGATTCAGAACATGTGAGGAACTCAAGAAACTGATATGTTGCAGCCATGAACAGCAAACCATGAGTGGTGAAATCAGCCCCAAGTGTTAGGAGCAAGTGTTCAGGCGGATGCAGAATGTCTTCCTCTTTACTAGTTCTGTGAGGAGATGAGCATGTGATCAATGGTAGAGAAGAACTGGGACTATGGAGAGCGAATGCTTGAGATCCATAGTCTGATATAGCTTCAAAAATATATAATGATTCACAAGATAAAATATCAGCAACCTCATAAGAGAAAACTAACACCAAATCCACAACAACAGTTTTGAAGAGAAATTGCGATACTTGATTTTTCACACCGGAATTGGTGAGAGCAGCTACAAGCATGACTGAAAGCTCTTGGATTTTAAAATTTGAACCAAAAAATTTCAGATCAGAAATTATATCATATATAAATAGGTTCACAACAGATCCAAAACTATGAAATGAAATCAAATCCCCAGTAACAATTTTGTAGGAGACTTGTGATACTTGTTTCTTCACAAAATTAATGAGAACAACTACAAGCAGTATTGAAAGCTTATGAATTTAAAATTTTTAACCAAGAAATATCAGATCAGATCCAAATAAGATCATATCAGATCCAATAAGGTTCATCTCAAATCCAAAGAAATGGTTAACCGAGACGGTGGATGCACAGCTTTCTTCTTCTTCAAAATTCTGAATTTTGGTGCATGCAATCTTGCAGGAATTTGCTGGAATATCTAGATCAAGGAGAGCGAATGGATCACTCTGGTAATCTGATATTTCTTCCAAAATATCCAAGGTATTAGATATTTTCACACCAACAGCAACATTAGAGAGAGAAAAATCAAATTCCTCTTCACTTTTGGAAGCAATTACTAGCAAATTTTGCACATAATTCAAAGGAAAATCACCGGTGAATGTTTGCATGGAAGTGCAGTATTATTTTTCTTCAATATCAGATATTCAAATGTCTTCTTGTATTTCAGCCATATGAGGATATGAGATATCATAGATCTCATAAACTTCCGGAGCATCAGGAGAAGGAGTCACTACAAGGAGATTGCCTTCAATTCGAATTGACTATGTAGAAGCTTATGCTTCTTCTTTATCTTGAACAACTTCATCAGAGATAGTGGAGGCCAAGTCTTTTAGAATGCTTATGGTTCTGTATATGCTCTCCAAAGTGCTACTATGATCCTCATCAATCACTCCAAAGGTTTTGTCCAATGTTGTCTAGAGATCCTTTGGGTATTCAACGGATCTTTTGAGGTAGCACATTCTAGGAGATAGGGCCATACACATTGTTCCAAAAGCTGCATCACATTCATTTAGCCAGTCATTCTCAGTCTCAAAGGACTCTTCACCAAGTCCAATAGACACCTCATAGAGATCTTGTCTCTTCAGAGATGCAATCATCTTCATCTTCCATTCTGAATAGTTTGAGAATAGGGAGAGAAGAAGAACTGATGAATCCATTCAAAGTTGTACCTGCAAAAACACAAAAGGGGCACTGTAAGGTCGACAGCCTATACATTTCAAGTTTTCATCATACCCAGCATAGTTGATCAAGATTGATCAATAATTCCTTAACTTGGGGTATTAAGTGGTAAACTGTTTGCTTTTGGCACAGAGCTAGAAGGAGCAATTTTGCTAAAAAATGATCCAGTAGGAGATCTGAGGAGGAGAAGTGCCTTGTCCAGCGAGGCTCTGATACCATATTAAATTGAGCACATATATATGTGGACAAACACACAGCTCACAAAACAGATCGCACAATTTACTCAGTTATTGAAGAATGAAACAGTGCAAAAATGGCTTGCAGCTATGAATGCTTTTCATTAATCAAAGAGTAATTAGATGAATAATTACAATGTAATACAATGGATTAAATAGCCACATGCAATTCAAATCCACATGAGGAAATTCGAATTGATTAGACTCTACTTGACTATAGGTAACTAAGACCTTGTCTAAATCATTATCAGAGGACTCAATAGTTAATTGACCTTGTCTAAACCATTGTCGAAGTTCAACGAAGTTCTAAAACACAACTCAAGTGTCTAATTCAATGTTAACTGAGGCTAACTGATTGTGGTAGGTGAGAAATGCACCTCTCCTGCATTAAGCCATGCAAACCTAGCGCTAACTGAATGTAGAGGACTAGAACTGAATGTAATTGACTCCTAACTCAGCTTGACTAGTCACCAACTCAACTCAACTGGCCTTGGTTGGTATCGACACTCCTAGTGGATCCTAAATTGTAGGGATTGGTCTAGGAGGCTCCTAAACTGGTGCATGCAAGTGCAGTCAGTGGTAGTAGGCCTCAATTAGTGTTCCCCGCACTTTAGTAACTGGAACATGTGCCCCAATTAGGCCAAGTGGACCCAATGGTGCTAGTGTCTAAAAATAGACTGGATGGAATCCTGATTTAGACATGACTCCTGATTTAGACATATGACAAAATTGGACAAGGGAAGATTAATAATCCTAATAAGAAGCATGTCTTAAGAAATAGAACATGCCACTAAATTCTGCCATATTGTTTGTGCCCTGCCCAATGCTACCTTTCCCATGAAATAAATGGTCACTTGAGAGAAACATGATGAGTCCAAATGCCCCTCTAGTGTCCCCCACCTAACTTGCACCATCGAAAATTTCCCATGGCCACCCCTCATTAACCAAGAGAGGCACTCTCAAATGTTGAGGACTAGTAGCTGAAGCGTCCTTATAAAAAAAGAATATAAAAAATGTTTGGAAAACTACTTGAAATATTGGTTGATATTGGTTGTTTATTTTCACATAATTTCAATCCAATCACACTCCCCAAGAGATGATCAACATGAGATATTGAAGAAATCTATGATCCTACACCTTGAAGAATCTTCTGAAACAACCTTCCACCAATTCCCATGACCAATTATTGGAACGATTAATCGGTTTCCCTATATTTCCTTAGATCTATTAAACAAAGTCACGGTCCATGAATAAATGTTGAACAATTTCAAACCCTTTTCTATACATGAAGTAGTACCTAGGACCATGAAAACTTTAATGTTGTAGTCTATCCCAGGTAATAATCTCATTCTCCAAAATTATCCAAAACTGTAAAAAACTCTTGGGAGGCGTTTTTATCTTCCACGCCTCTATCCACAACCATTTGATCGACCCATGTTCCATGGGGAATACAAATAAATAACCCATATTAATTACAGAATATAATTGCCCACATGGGTTGAAATTCCATCTCAATTTTTCCTTTTGACTTGTAATGTGTATGTGATCCTTGCTTAAAATAGAATAATAGTTCTCACATTCCTCTTTCCATTCCCAATTGAGTTTAATTTATATCCTTGCTTCCAGGTAGTCGACCTTGTTCAATTTACCACTTTATCCAGTGATGTCATACCCAAATATTAAATACGAGACACAACTTCATGAAAAATTCAAGGATTTCCTGTTAGTCCTAAAATAGAATTTCATTCAACCCTTACCAATATCCCATTCCAAATTTCCAAGATATGTGGGGAGCAAACAAATGGAATGAGCTATTGATGGATTTCCAATGGTTTGAGCTATGACTTTGTTTCTTATCGCTTCTCCTAACCCAATCAATGGTGGAGTTTGGCTCAATGTATTTTGCTGTCAAAATATTCCTCCACAAGCTTTATTTTGTCAAAATTCCACAGAGATTTGGTAGCTAAAACCTTATTGAACAAGAAAACATTCTTCATCCCCCAAACTCCCTATTTCTTAGGATTCAACAAAGTTTTCCATTTAACCAAATGAAATCCATGATACTTGGCATTGTTCTTCCAAAGAAAATTGAAGCATAGTCTCTGAATGGGAAGCATCAAAACTGGGATATTTGCCATTAAGTCCAATAAAGTGGAATGACCTCTAGAATCGATTTGACTAGAACTTGTGTACCCCCCCTAGAAAACCATTTGTTGCACCATAAATTCATTCTATTTTCTATTTTTTCCACTAACCACAACCAATCTCATTTCCCATATCTGTTAGGTTTTAGAAGAAATCCAAGATATAGAATTATTTCCTTCATAGATTTGCATTCAAATGGAAAAAACTTCTCCAGAAGACCCTGTCCCCCAACTTATTCTCCAACAAGTATACTACTTATTTCTTCGAACTAATATCCATCCTTGTCATTCTACAAAAGATGCTTAGACGTGCCTCCAACCTTTTACATTCCAGCTGATAATATATACAAAACAAGAATATGTCATCCACAAACATCAAATGGGTCACATTCTCTTTGCCATTAAAGGAGACTATAGTCAACCTTCTTTTGATCCCGTCCTTATACAAAAGCTTCACAATCCCTTCCATAGTTAACAAAAAAAGATAGGGTGCGAGGGAATATCCTTACCTGAGTCCCCTCGATGATTTGATTTTTTTTATCCATCTCCATTAATCATAACCACAAACTGAGGAGTAGTCACACACCTCATTATCTGGTTCATTAATTCTAGACTTAAACCAATATAATTAATGTTACATGAAATCATATTTTGTGCATTTAAAATATCTAAATGTATGATAATCATTCACTAACTTTGTTAGTTGTTTGGTATTGTGGTAATACAAAAGTATGGGTTGTTGTCATTAATATTGATTTCAATTTCAAATATGCTAATGATCGATGACTTTTCACCATTTTCAATTTATTACGTGGGACCTTAAAGGACAAGTTGTTAGCCTAGTAATGAAGGAAATCTGAAGGATTAGGTGAATGTGCATGGGGAAGAGATACATAGGGTGAAGGAAGAAGTGTTGAAGGAGATCTTTAGTCCTATATTTTCCCAATAAATTAAATAATTATAAAGTTTGATAATTTTACTATGGGATAATTGTTTTTGACATTCTATTCAAGAGACCTATTATGTATTAATGTTTTTGGAGCCTCAAGTATGCAGGGATGGAAACCTAAAGTGGTTTTTTGAAGTCAAGAAGATAAGTAGACTTATTGTTGGTAGGGTTAAATATTATTCCTAATATATATAGGTACTAATGAAATATTCAAAGGTATGTGTTAAAGAAAATAACCCTCTACCTATATACCTAAACCTCGACCTAATGACTCTAGTGGGCCAAACCCCATCCAAATTGACCACCTGAGTCAACCCTGAGTTGGATTCCTATATTCTTGGTTTCCTTCCTTGATTTAGGAGTGCAATCCCTATTTTGGGGGTGCCTTCCTTGATTTAGGGGCGCATTCCCTGATTTGGGGAACTTATCCTTTATTTTAGGTGTGATTGAGTCAGTATTGAGTTAAGGATTAGATGAACTTCACTAATCTAGTTCCTAACTGAACCTAATTGACTCTCCCAATTCATTAGTGCTACAATGGGAATCTACCAAACTAAGCCTGCCACATGTATGGAATTCAAATGCCTCCTAAGGCTCACAGGTTTCCTTCTTTGTGTTATATTTGGATTCTCCACATATTGATTGATGACATATTAGTAAAATTTATTCCATCAGAGTTTCTTATCTCTGGTGAATTCTCTCAAATTTCTTCTCATTTTTTCTTATGCATCTTTGTGGAACTAGGTGTGGATTATTTTTGTTTCTAGATTCAATTGTGCAAAATTTCACACTAATTGTATTGTTTATTTTTCATCTTATGATGGTGGAAATGAACAGTTAATTACTTGATGTTTTTAAATAATTTTAGTTGGTTATTAAACAATTTGATGCAAAATGTGTTTGCCTATCGAGTAATTTGTGATTGTATGGAATGATTAATTGAACAAGAATTTTATTTTACTTGAAGGTAATTATTTCTCATTGCATATTTAGTATAAAATGTTATAATTATTGGCACCATTATTGTGTGTTGTCCCTAGGAAAGTTCATTCTAGTTTTGGTCGAAAATATGAAGAATCTGGTCTCAAGGTGAGCAAGGCCGCAATGGAAAAAGGAGGAGAGTAAGTCAAATCCAGGAAATTCGACATGTTTTGTGGAAACAATAAATGTAACAGTGAGTTAAGTTATACTAAATTGTCTATTTTGGGAATTGGCATGATTGTAACCTGGTTCATTAACACCTTTATTAATGTAGCATGATTTATTGGGTTAGTTAGAACAACCAGTTGTCTATCAGTTGACAACTAATCGATGGTTGGAACAAGAATGGTAAGAATTATATAAGGTTGACCCAAGTTGTATATGGGTTAGTCAGAGAGATAGATATGATAGTCAGGTCATACAGATTTTCATTTTTTGATAAAAAAAGAGAGAAAGTGGTTAGGTTGATCCATGAGTTGTGTGTGGACGACCTTCATGACTTGCGATCTGGACATAGGGTCGATAGAAAGAAGAAAGAAGACATGAGAGCATGAGAAAGACAAGGAAAACTCATTCATTGTAAAGAAGATTCTTAGATTAGTTTGTTAGCTATTTGCGTAGACCAAAAGAGTTATAAATATTACTCATGCCAGATGAAGAGCACTTTTGTGGTTTTTCCCGTAAGGTTTTCCACGTTAAATATGCGTGTTTATGATTCTTGTCTATTCTATGTGTGAATCTTCATGAGTTTGTCGCACTTATATTGATATATTATTATGGAATTTCAATGACAATGATAGTAGATATACTTAATTCTGTATATTTTATATACTGTGAATGTGTCGACGGATTGACTTGCTTTCTTGTTGTGTATGGGTCGACGATAACTCATCCCTTTGTTTTGGTCGAGTGGATTTTTAATGTTGAGAGGAAGAAATCACCTTCCATAACTACAGAAACTTGGTTCTAGAAGTCCCCATAGATATCTCGGGTGAGACCTCACTTGTGTCGCATGTGTTGCCGACGGAGCTACACTCTGTTAGGCTATTATCTTGGGATTTGTTGGATAGGCAGGGAAGCTGAACCCGGGTTAGTGGACTCTATGCCAACATTATGGCACCATTATTATGGCATGCAGATATTGAATAAATATAGATTAATGTGTATCATATGTGTGTTCATATTTAATATGAATTTCTAACAAGATATAACTAATCATTTTATACTAATTATGTTAATATTAACTAGTAAGTAATAAACATATTTAAGGATTGATTCGAAATGTATAGTTCATTTACAAATTAATTACACTTAAAATGACATCTATAATGTGTGAATGCATTTTATTTATTTGATAAGTAACACTAATACACTTTAGCATTAGATTTGATTCTATTAATTTACATAATACTAATGTCTTCACTAATCACAAAGCTGCTTTCAAACTCCAACAATGCAATCACATTAAGGTTTTGCTAAATCAAGTTATTTATAACAATTCACCAACTAATCATCACTAGAATGATTAATTCTTTAGAATGACATTAGGGATATTCATAACCAATCTCCTTGCATATTGAAGGGAAGAGTGTACCTAAAGTCTTGACCGTAATATACACCCATATCTTAGTCTATTATAGGCAAACTCTTTATTGGGTTTCTACATGGAAAATATAGTCAACCTTAATTCATGTTTGGAATTTAGCCTCACAAGAACACATGTAATCTCCAGACTATGACTTTTTGACAATTCGATGCATAATAAAATTATACCTAAGAAGAGTATACATCCCTGTAATGACTAAGTGATCTATCCATTCTAGTTTTAAAAGATAGAGTCCTCATATCATTTTGACAACAAACTTTGGCCATAATGACATCACTATTTTACTGAACTAATCATTTAAGTCTTCTTAAATACTCATATAAAGTTTAAATGTAATAATCAGTGGCCAAGTGCACATTAATTGTAATATTTGCATTAAGAAAAGGTACCCTATTTATAACATATTTTTGACATCTATGTTGATCAAATCGAGAAATTAACATTGCTAGACTTATTGTCATCCGTCATAGATTGCATTATTATTTTTATATTTAAACTTTTAGATCTCTTAATGAATAAGAAACTTAACCTTCTCAATCACTTTACATTTTTTATAAACTTAACATTAAGATGAATAAAATTAAGGTTATGATAATTAAACCTAAGACGAAACATATCGTCTTATTTTATATGGTGGTAACACCCTACATAGGAATCAATTTAAATTGTCATTTAAAATAGAAGGACAAAAGTGAAATCATTAATAAAAGGAACATTTATACTACAAATATTTTATAGATCCTAAATTTAATGATCAAAACTATTTTTCCAATTTTATGTGCATAAAGCACAAAATTAATACCATCAAAATTAGAACCAATCAGAGTCATAACCTCCACAATGAAACTACTCAATGATCTAACAAAAACAATAGATTGGGATGATTGATTATGTAAAATTTGTGATAAATAGGAGGTGAAGAAAGAACATAATTTCCTTTTCACATGGATCACATTTAATAATGTAATAAAAACTTTAATTAGATTTATAGATTAGTTTCTCCTTCTCCTTACCAAAAGCACTATGAACTTGGTATTTTGTTTCTTATTTCCCTATGTATCTTGTTATTGCAAAATTGTAATTGTAAGAGTATTGTGTGACAATACACTTGTAATTGAAATTGAAATTTGTAAATTTGCAAGTTTGCATTTTTTAATTGTAATTTTGCAAATTCGTAAATTATTTTGTAATTTACAATTTTGTAAATTATTTTGTAATTTGTAAATAAATTTGTAAACTTAATTACAAATTTGTAGTTGTAATTTGAAAGTTCTGATTGTAACTATAATTGCAATTTGTGATTGTAAATTTGTAGTTGTAACTCTCAAATTTGTAATTTGTAATCTAATTAGAAATTTCTTATTGTAATTGTAATTGTAATTTGTAGTTGTGAAATTGCAATAACGATTGTAAATTGTAATTTTAGTTGAGATTGTAAATTGAAATCATAACTGAGACTGTGCACAATTTCTAATTATAATTATAGATAATATAAAAGACATTGACATAAATGCATAAATAAATAAATAAATAAAATTGCATCACACACATTAATCATACTCATCAACACAAACAAAATACATCATACACATGAATATAAACACCATCAAATAATTTGACAGTCTAATCAGTTCATACAAAAATAGTACAATGTCATCATCAAATCAATGGCCACCACCACCATCACCTAACATCACGTAACATGCCATCTGCTGGAATTACGATAGGTATTACAATCATATGGAAATATATTAGATTGTGATGTGGTTGTCATTGATGGAAACACATAGTTCCAAGCATATGACCCAACAACAAGGAGGATAGATAAGTAGAGGACTTAGACAAATTGAAGGTTGTGGATAAATTCCGCAAGAGAAAGGTGTAGGAAAATTGTCGGGCCCGCTACGATAAAATGATGATCTACACTTGATCTCTAATCAACGGACAAAGAAGAAGCCGCAAATATCAATGGTCGAAGATGAGTTCCACAATGCGAAGTTGCAAGGTGGTTAAATTTGTGGGAGTTGAATTACAGAAGCCCATCTTTGGAAAAGTGGGAAGGAGGATCCACAATGCACAATCCACAATCCGATTGCGGAAAGGACCATTGCAGCCGCATAATTGCGGAAGTCATTTTTGGAATTCGGAAACTTCTGCAATATGCAATTGCGAAAAGAATCTTGCGGAGCCAGAACTACGGAAACAAATTTGTGGAAGTCAACTTTGGAATTCAAGAATTTCCGCAATCCACAATTGTGAAAAGAATCTTGCGGAAAGAATTTTGCAGAACCAGATCTGCAGAAACATATTTGCGAAAGTCAATTTTGGAATGCGGGAATTTCTGCAATCCACAATCCGCAAGTGCAGAAAGAATCTTACAAAAAGAATCTTGTGGAACCAGAACTGCAGAAATAGATTTGTGGTAACGTCATTGCAGAGACTCGTAATTGGGAAGATCAAGGTTGCAAAAGTAAGTAAGTTGTCTTGTTTCTTCGTCATGTGTTTTTGAATGCAAAGGAAAATCGATTTGAGCACTTATGCATTCAATAACCCGGTGATAAATGGAAAACGATGTCTAGATTATGTATCGATTGAGTTCCTTTCTTGTCATGAGTCATTGGACAAGTTTTGATCAGTTATGAAACTAAAAAGTCAGGCATATGAACAGGTAAAGGGAATAAAGACTGGCGTTCATAAAAGGATGGTGTAGAGAGGACTATGTGTGTGCTCTCTGAATGCAGAGAGCTGGTGTATGGACCGTTGTCGAAGGTTGTTGAAATGGGGGGAATACGCATAACATAGACAATGAAGGGAGATAAGTTTGAATGAGCAAGAAGCAGAAGTAGTTCAAAGAATGTGACATAGTTGGTAAGCATAGATATATCTGGTATTCAACATATTCTACAGAGCACAGTTTAAATTTATGGAATTAGGGTTGTAGGGTAGTGCTTGGGAAGACTTGCAGTTTCCAGTGTGCAAGTTGGAGCTTGTACAAATCTAGTGGGTGCTAGAAAACCAAAGAGTTGGTGTTATCCACAAGTTGTTGCTTGTAAAACAAATGTTGTAGCCTCATTTGAGTTGGTTCTCAAAGAAAGTTGATTTAATAATGGAATAATTTTTCTATTATGGATTTTCTTGTGAAAATCTGTCTCTGTCCCCATCATATGTATGATTGATACTAATTACTTCTGCTTTATATCATGGTTGTAAATCCGTGAACAATAATAAAGGATTAAAAGGTAGAAAATTGTTTAATCTTAGGAATAATTGATTCAGCCCCCCCTCCTTCTCAGTTATTCTTATAACCTCAACAATTGGTATCAGAGCGGGTTCCTTTTTATTTAAAGGTAGATTTGTAATATTAAACATGACAAGTCATGAAAGGACTTTAACCAATAAGGTTCCTCTATTTGATGGAACAAATTTTTCCTTCTGGAAGGTTAGAATGAGAACTTATCTAATGTCCTTAGGTGTTGATGTTTGGGATGTAGTTGACATTGGCTATGTAAAGCTTGTTGTGATAGCCTCCAAAGATGATAAGTTGGAATTTAGTTTTAACTCAAAGGCAATGAATGCTATCCTGAGTGGTCTTGCAGAAGCTGAGTTTGTTCAGGTGATGCATCTTGAATCTGCAAAAGAGATGTGGGACAAACTTATAAGCAGTTATGAAGGAAATGAGAAAGTAAAAGACGCTAAATTGCAGACATATAGACTGGAATTTGAACAGTTAGAGATGAATAAGGATGAGACTGTTAGTAAATATTTCTTAAGAGTAGAAGAGATTGTGAATCATATGAAAGGTCTTGGTGAAAAAATTGAGGAAACACCCTTACTTCAGCAAATTTTGAGATCTTTTCTTGATAGATTTAATCCCAAAGTTTCTGCAATAGAATAATTAAATGATCTTAAAACTCTGCCTATTAACCAACTCCTAGGAACTCTGACTGATTATGAAATGAGGATTAGTAAATATAAATCCACCACTACAGAAGCATCCTTTAAAGCATATAAGAACATTGATTCTGAAATGGATATGATTGAAGAAAAATTTGTAAGAAGCTTGAAGAAAGGATCGGGTAAATATAAAGGCAAGATTCCCTTTAAATGTTTCAACTATGGTAAGATAGGCCATTTTGCATCTAAATGTCCTCACAAGCAAAAGGGTCAGACTTCTGATGATGAGGAGAACTACACATTCAAGAAATACAATAAAGAGGCTAAATATAAAAAGAAAAGCTTGTGTGCAAATGATGTTGATTCCTCATAAGAGATAGAAAGTGATTCATCTTGTGAATATAAAGTGAATAATTTTATGCTTATGGCCATATAAGATATTGAAATGAATATATAGGAAGTGACATGAATGATGAAGAAGCTATGGTTGATATGGAGGGTGAACTAATCAATGCTCTAGAAGCAATTGACGGACTTGGACTAAAGAAGAGGAAACAAAAACAATTGTTGATGCAATATGAAAAGAATGGTAAAAAAACAAGTGAATACCTTGCTCTGTTAAAATCAGAATTAGAAGAGGCAAAGAAAATAGAAGATATTCTAAAACAACAATTAACATAGGAGAAAATGAGATGTGAAGCAATCGAAGAAGAAGTAGTGACAACTAGAAAATAATTGGTGAAATTTCAAGCTTTGTATCACCAAAATATGTTAGGTATTAAAGCTTCAAAAGAACTGAACAACATTCTGAGTAAGCAAAGATATCCATTGTTAAAAATAGGTCTCGATTATGAAGAAGGTTCAAGTAGAAATCACTTAGAAAACAAGAAATCAGGTAAGTGGATTAAAATTCAAAGCAACAAACAGTTAGAATATGAACATACCTTACAAACAAAAGAGAATGAAACTGAAACAAGCATCAGGATCGAGGATTAGAAAGATAAATAAATATTTTCTTAGGAACAAAGCCAACAAAATATGAGGCAAACAATTCCAAGAATACAACCAAGATTCAGGTATCAAGGTTTTTTCTATGGCTACTGTTATTATTGTTCTAATTTTGGCCATAAAGTTGCAAATTGTGCATTTAAATTTAGAAGTATGAAACTGAGGATGCTGAATAGCGATGAATTGCTGCAACATAGAACAAGACAGTCACTGAGTAATCAACAAATTCATACAACACAATTTACAACTGAACGAAGAACTTACAATAGACATACCGACCCTTTTGATCTATTTGTAGAATGAGCCAAAATGTTATATTTGTCATAAATTTGGACACAAGGCTTCAAACTGTCATTTGAAGAATTACAAAACAGATCCGAGAGAGAATTACTCAGCTGGAAGTGATAAAGTGTGGAAGAAGAAAGAAAATAACAAGTGTGGTATAGTGCTTACTGTTCAAAGTCAAAAATGCTCTTGGTATATTGACAATGGATGTTCCCAACACATGACTAGTGATAAAAGTAAGCTTTTGTCTCTAAGTGAAAATAAATCAGGAAATGTAACTTTTGGAAATGATGCTCCAGGGAAAATCAAAGGAAAAGGAATGGTAAAGTTGAGTAATGGCAAAGGGAAAGCCCAAGATGTGTTGTTTGTAGATGGACTAAAACATAATCTTCTTATTTTCAGTTAGGTTTGTGACAGAGGATGTGAAGTTGTTTTCACTTCTAAAGATTGCAAGATAAAATATGCACCTTCAGGGCAGTTGGTTGCAAAAGGGATAAGGACAAAAAACAATGTCTATGTCTTGAAAGAAGGAAAAGAAGAATGTCATCTAAGCAAGTATGATGAAAGCTGGATATGGCATAGGAGACTTGGACACTTAAACTTTGATCACATAATCAAGCTTATAAACAATGGGGCAGTAAAATATCTTCCAAAAATATCAAATCCATATGACTCTGTTTGTAAACCTTGTCAAATGGGAAAATTGACTCACACACAGTTTAAATCCAAGAACTTCACATCAACAGACAAACCTCTTCAGTTAGTACATATGGATTTGTGTGGACCATCAAGAAAGGAAGAAACATGAAGAGAAAGATATTTTATGTTGGTCATTGATGATTATTCTAGACTCACATGGGTCACCTTTCTGAAGGAAAAATCTGAAGCATTTGAAAAGTTCAAAATTTTCAAGGCTCTGACTGAGAATCAAACATGAAAGGGACTTAAGGAACTAAGGTATAATAGAGGAGGAGATTTTAGTTCAGGAGAATTCAAAGAGTTTTGTGATAAAAATGGAATTAAAAGAGAGTATACTACTCCACTGACTCCACAACAAAATGGAGTAGTTGAGAGAAAGAATAGGCCAGTTCAACAGATGGAAAGATCAATGATGAATGAAATGAATATTTCTCAGACATACTGGGTAGAGGAAATTCACACAAGTGTCCATATTCTTAACAAAGCTCACTTAAGGCCAAATAGTGATAAGAATCCTTATGAAATGTGGTTGGGAAGAAATGCTTCAATCAAACACTTTAAAGTCTTTGGAAGTAAATGTTATATTAAAAACAATGATGAACATCTTGGAAAATATGATGACAGGGCTGATGAAAGTATCTTCTTATGATATGCTACAAACAGTAAAGGGTACACATGTTATAATAAGAGGCTGCATAAATTGGTTGACTGTATTGACATTAAAATCGATGAAGGAATTCCTGTAAAAGATATTCAGATAAACAGTGCTGAACCAAATACAAAGGATACAATTGAAGTTGAGGAAGAACAGGTCTAGGAATTAGAAAAAGAATATTCAGAATTAGATGATGAAAGTACAGACATTCAGACAGATTCAAAACAACAGACAGAAACAAAACCACCTTCCTGAATTGTTCAAAAGAATCATCCTAAAAATCAGATAATTGGTTATAAGAATAAAGGAGTTCAAACAAGAAGTAAATTGATTAGAGCTTTAGAACAATCTTAGGTTGCTTTCCTATCTATGATTGAACCTAAGAATTTTGAAGATGCCAGTGAGGATGAAGATTGGATTATAGCCATGAATGAAGAGCTTGATCAGATTGAGAAGAATAATACTTGGGAATTTGTTCCTAGAACTACAAATAAGAATGTAATAGGATCCAAATGGGTGTTTAAAAATAAGATGAATGGACAAGGACAAATTGTGAGGAATAAAGCTCGGTTGGTCTATAAGGGGTCTGCACAAGTTGAGTGATGAGATTTTGATGAAACTTTTGCACCAATGGAAATATTGGAAACTATCATAATGTTTCTTACCTATGTTGGTCATAAGAACTTTAAAGTGTATCAGATGGATGTTAAGTCAACATTGCTCAATGGAGATCTAGAAGAAGAAGTCTATTTAGAGAAACCTGAAGGATTCCGACCGACAGACAATCCTAACTGTGTCTGCAAACTGAAGAAGGCGCTATATGGATTGAAACAAGCACCAAGAACCTGGTATTATAGACTGGATAAGTATCTACATGAAAAAGGATTCAAGAAAGGTACCGTTGACAGTAATTTGTACATTAAATATGAAGGTGATGATTTATTAGTTGTTTTGGTGTATGGGTATGGCATTATTTTTGGATGCACTAATGATTCTTCGGTTCAGTGGTTTTCTAAGGCCATGCAATTTGAGTTCGATATGTCAATGATAGGATAATTGTCATTCTTTCTTGGTCTCCACATTATTCAGAGTTATGAAGGTCTATTTCTTTACCAAGAGAAGTATCTGAAGGAGATGTTGAAGAGATTTCAGATTTCAGATTCCTCATCTATTAGTATGCCTACGGTTGTTGGCTGTAAACTGAGCAAGGATGATCCCTCATCTGATGTTGATCAAAGAACATATTGATCAATCATAGGTAATCTTCTGCACCTCACAACATATCGCCCTGATATAATGCAAGTAGTTGGAATGGTAGGAATATTTCAATATGCTCCTAAGCAAATTCATTTAGTGGTTGTTAAGAGGATATTCAAATATTTGAAGGGCACAATGACTTATGGTCTTTGGTATCCTAGAAATCAGAATCTTTAGTTAACTACATATTCAGATGCTGACTGGGAAAATTGTTTGGATGAAAGAAAGAGCACAAGTGGAGGTGCATTCTTCTTGGGTGATTCTTTAGTTGCATGGCCAAGTAAGAAGCAAGGCTTGATATCGTTGTCTACTACAAAAGTTGAATACATTGCAGCTGCCACCTGCTATACACAAGTACTCTAGATGATCCAACCACTGGCAGATTTGGTGGTAAAATATGATGATCTCATTCCTCTCCATTGTGATAATACTAGTCCCATTAGCGTGTCTAAGAATCCATTCCTTCATTCCAAGACTAAACACATACCAATTAAGTATCACTTCTTAAGGGAGCAGGTCACAAACAGAGCGGTTCAATTAAATTTCATTCCTTCTACAGAGAACATTGCTGATATCTTCACTATACCTTTACCAAAGACACAATTTGAGTACCTACGCCAGAAGCTGGCTATCATATCTTATTCTGAATAACTTGTTCACTTTGATAGGGGAAGCTATGTTATCTTTGACATTGATGTCAAAGGGGTAGAAGTTATTGTTGCTATAGATGATAAGCATTTGGTGATTACAAGTACAACATGCATCCAAAAATTGAAGGTTGACATCAATGCCAAAGGGGAAGATTATTGGAATTATGATAGGTATTGCGATTATATGGAAACAAACTAGATTTTGATGTGGTTTTCATTGATGGAAACACATAGTTCCAAGTATATGACCCAACAACAAGGAGGACAGATAAGTAGAGTACTTAGATGAATCAACGGTTGTGGATGAATTCCGCAAGAGAAAGGTGTAGGAAAATTATCAGGCCCACAAAAATCCGCACTTGATCTCAGATCAACGGACAAATAATAAGCTGCAAATATGAACGGTAGAAGATGAGTTCCACAATGCGAAGTTGCAAGGTGGTTAAAGTTACGGTAGTTGAATTACAAAAGCCCATCTTTAGAAAAGTGGGAAGGAGGATCCGAAATCTGCAATCCAACTGTGGAAAGGACCATTTCCCTCACATAATTGCAGAAGTCAGTTTTGGAATTTGGGAACTTCCGCAATCCGCAATTGCGAAAATAATCTTGTGGAACCAAAACCGCGGAAACATAATTGTGGAAGTAAACTTTGGAATTCGGGAATTTCCACAATCTGTAATTGCAAAAAGAGTCTTGCGAAAAGAATCTCGTGGAACCATAACTACGGAAACAGATTTGCGGATGTCAATTTTGGGATTCAGGAATTCCGCAATCCACAATCCGCAAGTGTGGAAAGAATATTGTGGAACCAGAACTGTGGAAATAGATTTGTGGTAACGTCGTTGTGAAAACTCAGAATTGGGAAGATCGAGGTTGTAGAAGCAAGTAAGTTGTCTTATTGCTCCGTCGTGTGTTTTTGGAATGCAAAGGAAAATCGATTCGAGAAATTATGAACTCAAGAAACCGGTGGTCAACGGAAAACTATGTCTAGATTACTTATTGATTGGGTTCCTTCCCCATCATGAGTCATTGAACAAGTTTTTATTAGTTATGAAACTGAAAATTCAAGCATACGAATAGGTAAAAGGAATAAATACTGGCATGCATAAAAGGATGGTGTAGAGAGGACTGTGTGTGCTCTATTTGAATGCAGAGAGCTAGTGCATGGACCGTTGTCAAGGGGCGTGCTGAAATGGGGAGAATACGCAGACCAGAGACAGTGAAGGGAGCCAAGTTTGAATGAGCAAGAAGCAGAAGCAGTTCAGAGAATGTGACAGAGTTGGTAAGCATATCTATATCTAGTATTCAACATATTCTACATAACAAAGTTTAAATTTATGGAATTAGGGTGGTATGGTGGTTCTCGGGAAGACTTGTAGTCTTCAGTGTGCAAATTGGAGCTTGTACAAATCTAGTGGGTGCTATACAACGAGGAGAGTTGGTGCTCTCCACAAGTTGGTGCTTGTAAAATAGAGGTTGTAGCCTCATTTGAGTTGGTGCTCAAAGAAAGTTGACTTAATAATGAAATATTTTTTCTATTATGAATTTTCTTGTGAAAATCTGTCTCTGTCCCCATCATATGTATGATTGATAATAATTACTTCTGCTTTATATCATGGTTGTAAATCTTTGAACATTAATAAAGGCTTGAAAACTTTTTTAAGCTTAGGAATAATTGATTCACCCCCCCCCCCCTTCTCAGTTATTTGAATAACCTCAACACCATCACCACCACCATCATCATTATGACCACCTAAAAAACATAATCATCATCTAACATAATTATTTCACATGTATGAAAAACATCATATAACATGCACATCTATCATCACCTATCAAACACAAGAACCGTCTTACATACACATAAAAAATTAACTAACATAATATAACTACACTTCAAACATCACCTAACATATACATGTCAACATTATATACCATAATCTAACATATACATTTAACATATTTAAACATCATCCAATGCACAAAGATACTAATAACAAAACACACACTGCATTATCTAACATAACCATCATGTTTACATCTAACAAACATCATCTAGCATACACAAGCTAACATAAAAAATTAGCTCACACAATATAACTACACTTCAAACATCACCTAACATAAACATGTCAACATTATATACCATAATCTAACATATACATTTAACATATTTAAACATCATCCAATGCACAAATATACTAATAAAAAAACACAAGTTGCATTATCTAACATAACCATCATGTTTACATTTAACAAACATCATCTAACATACACATCTATCAAGCACACCTAGCAAACATATCTAACTTGACCTGACATCACATCACCATCACCATCAAGATCAACATCAACATGAAAAATGTAGTGTGTGTGTGTGTGTATCAAACTCATGATAAATGCCAAATGTACATCTAGATTCCAATAAATTCTATGAGATATTTGGTCCACCTCCAAAACAAGAGGCATCGCTACCTTTGCCAACAAAGCTAGAGAACTCGAAATCTCCACCAACAGAGCTAAAGGCATCATTACCTCTACCAGGAAAAATATTAGAGTAAAGAGAAACATATATATCTCCATTAAGACGAATCTCACCCACTGTAACCATTCTATATAGATCCGAGGCAAGTGGAGTAGGATATGGTGGATGGTTAGATCAGTGAGGAGGAGAGGATGGTAATTTGACCTGTGGATCATGAGCCAAAGATGGCGGTGGGTTGGCTTGGGGTGGAGGATTAGATACTAGTTGGTTGACACGGTGAAGAGGAGAAGGAGGAGGTGGAGGAGTAGGAGGATCACCACCCTCATCAGATGTAGAATTGTTCTTCGGCCTCTAAGCATCTATAAGGATGTATGCAATGATCATATACTATATCAAATACCTCATATCACAAGGAACCATCCTCCATAACTCTATTAGGTCAGGGTCTCACATGACTCTTGCACCCATATAGGAAGAACTCCCCATCGAGCCAACAATGCAGACAACCTGCCCACAACATCCTCTTGAAGCTTAGCATCTGTCTTGCATTGTAGGCCACATCTATGAATGCAGGCAACTTAGGCTCTTGCATATACTCATCAACTTGAACTGGCGGATTCCCTTTCCCATCAAAGGTGCCAATGTATGCAAAATATATAGTACACAACAATAATTAGACAATTTTATTGGCATAAATTTCATTTTTCTAAATAAATAATTTTAGAAGCTTTTGGGAGCTGATGCCCTCGAGGCTCCGAGGTGGACGCGATGTGAAGGTTTTGAACGTAATTTTTTTTCTACCATGGGTTCATGATCATCGAATCAAATGTGGAACATCTAGTAGACTATTCATCGGTCCCTATTGATGACATTGACATCTGGGACATTCTGTTGGGAAAGTCTTACATTTCCCGTGTAAAAGGTGACGGATTAGGGTTTGTGCCTAGATTTTTTTTTGGATAAACACACCTTCGAGAGAATGGATCCTAATCCCTATGTCGGTCTTTACTCGACATCTCTATAGGGTGAAATCTTGGTCATTCCATAGCTACATATGGGGATAGCCTAAGGCTTGGAAGGATACCAATATTCAGTGGTTCAGCCCGAGGCTTTGAGCATTGATGGGATTTTTAGGGATACATAACAATTCAAAGTTTTAGGACTGTACTTTTTGGAGAGCGAGGTTTTTTTGGGCATTTCCTATGCTAAGGGAAGGATTATTTTCGATCCCATTGAATCTCTCCCTTGGTGGAGAAGAAATTGACCCTAGTAATTTCTACACAAACAACCTAAATCGTCATGAGAAACTTCCCACGTTCTTATTATCATTTCTTAACACCCAGGTTGAAATCGATTCTTGGTATAAGGAGTAAATTGTAACCTGAGGGGAATTGATTGGCCTAGTGGAGACATGGTTGTGGGAGATCCCATGGGGAAAAACATGGAAGTGGTTGGTGGAGCTAATTCTATCATTGCTATTGCAAATTATAAAGGTAAGAAGTCTCATCTTTCTGAGGTTTCTAGTTCCTACTTTTATACAAAAAGAGAGGTAGATTGGCCAACCTCAGCCAAGGGAACACAATATTTTTTTATCTCCTAAAAAAGGCTTAGTAAAGTATGAGGTGTTGTTTTGGGTTAGAGAGTTTTGAAGGATATAAGTCTAATGCACATGTTAGCATTTTGACATTTGTAATGGTCAAAGAAAACGATCCACAATTAATGATTTCAAGCTATACTTGCATCACATCTAGGATCACTAAGTGGTATGGTTGAAAATAGATGCCCCTTCATTTTCCTTCCATAGCTAAAGTAATTTAAGAAGACCCATCCAAAAGTGTAAGGAAAAAGTTCACTCTTGAGTACTCTTTACACCTCTAACAACACCATTGGTGATTTTGATTCCCATGTGGATGCGAAATTAAAGTAAGCATTTTAATGAACAATGAAAATGTGAAGAGTTCTCATTTTCCTTCATACCTCCTATAGAGTTAGTGACTTGCACAATAGAGAAGAGACCTATTCCTTTGAAAACCTCTTATATCACTGCTCTCAACTAATATTCTCACATGTTATTATATTTCAATGAGGATACCTCAGTGATTATACTCCAAATGAACTAATGGATTTTGACAAACATTACCATCTATGCATATTATGTTTAAGAAAGATGAACTTTTCATGGTTCCCGGAGTAATGAAAGTCCATTTTACTAGAAACACAACGCCTCCATTTCCTTGAAACATACAAGGAAACTTTTACAAAGTGGAAATGCTGTAGAAATTTCTTGGAAATGCCTAGAAAAATTTCCTATAACATTTTAGTTTCTTGAAACCTTTTTTATTTAGTTATTTCCAATTTGTGTCGTTTAGTTAAGTTACATTTCAAATAGAAAATAATATTTCTTGATATTTCTTGATATTTGACTAGTGAGGACTACGGTAGACCAAATTTTGAAGAGTGAAAAAGGTAAAACAAAAATAAAATAAAAAGACTAAATTGAGAGAAGGAATATCAAACTCTTTTCTTATAGAGAAACAACTAGCTTTAAGGGACTAGGAGCAGATTTTTCACAAGGAGGAAGAAGAATGATAGTTGACATTGAGAATGACTTGGTTTAGAGTAGGTCATAAGAATATTAAAAACTTTCATAGAGAAGGCCATCAAAAGTGCAACAACCAATCATTTCTATGGCTTAATATTAAGGAAAGACCTTTCTAGTGTGGGTAGAGAAAAGACCTTTCTTAGCATTACATGCATTTTTGAAATAGTAGGAAAGATCCCACCATCTATATATTTAGTTTTTTTTAAGGTAGATCTATTTAGGAGGCAAGGGCCCACCTTGTGACCGAGTTCACCCAGTTTGAATAGTTATAGAATTTCGTAATATTTTTGGTGTGATAATTTGTTGATACAATGCATGTTTATGGATTATGTGAGTAGTGTGTTGCTGGATCAATTAGTCATCTCTAGCATTAATACATAGTTGAAACTGTTAGTTAATTAAAGTGTGTGAATCCTACATTGCTGAAAGAGTTGATTACTTGGCATGTGTGATCTCTCTTAAGGGAATGCAAGTGATTTCTTGATAATTAGAAGTGCTGAAAAAGATTTAATTTCTTGTTGAATTGATATCACAAGTTCAATTCGTTATGATTAATTACTACTGAAACAAATCTAGATGGATGTGTGACTGTAATTCATGGTAAAGTAGAATTGAGAATTTTGTAGCTTGGATGTTGTGTGAGCAACATAGAACAGATCTTTCATTTTTGTACGAGTGGTGATTAGATTTAACTTCTTGCAAAAGTTATATAGGATTTAACTTCTTGCAAAAAAAAACTATAGTAATTTCATTTTTCCACAAGGAGTTATTTATTCTTGAAGATTAAATTAGTAGTAATTCTTCTTTAAGATTGAATTTGAAGTTAGAATTAAGATGATTTAGGGAGAAATAAGTCATATAACAATTTCAACAATTAGGTTGTTCAATTTAGCATTGGTTGATTTGGGTGATTGTATGAGAATTAGTGTCTGAAAGAATTGAAAACAACTTTTTGGCACCACAAGAAGAAGCTGCCTATGGCATTCAGGTTTGTCAACACAGCATAGCGTATCACTGCCTGGATTGTCAAGAATCTTCTCTTGTGTTGTGACTGCACTTCTGCCACCAAGTTCATCTCCAAGATCGTTGCACAAGAAATTACTGTTCAGCATGTGACAGTTTCTATGCTTACAGAGATGCATGGTCATAGTGGAACTGTTCCTGACTTTTGAAGCAAAATGAAACATAAACATAAGTCCAGATAATCATTGTCAGTTATGTGCATTGATAGCCCTGCATTTAGTAGCACCATATATTATTATTTGTTTCTTCTAATCCCTAACTCTGGGGGAGTTACATCTTATTTCTGGCCTGGAGTGGAAGATTCATTACCTGATCATACTGTGTGCAGATATGTCATTTGGAGAATTCAACTTGGCAGGAGTAGGATTTTCTTTCAAGATGTCATGAATATTCCATAATAGATCTCGATCATTGCCATCTTCTCTGGAAATCCCATATGGGCTAAGATGCTGGATGTGACTAAGGGCTGGATCTGGCTTGATTATTAGGGGTAGAATTTGAAAAAAATGCCGCAATTGGAGCAAAAGTATCAAGAAAAGGACAGAATCAAGGTATCTTCTAGTTTTATTATGTGATTATTAGATTTGGAAACGAAGAAACTTGTTCTAGTAGACACAGGGGCTTTGGGCCTGGCATATAACTTCAAATGTAGTGATGGTTAGTGGCTACAACGAAAGGTTCACGTGGAAATATAGCTACAATAAAAGACTTGGTGCTGATCACTAGGCATCGACCATCTTGATACAATTGTTTAAGCCTCTTAGAAAATTGCAGGATGGCTGAAATTGAATGTCACACATGCTTTTGACTATGGACATATTTTACAAAGATCTGGTTGGGTTGTACTGAATTTGCAATGCTGTTGTCAATGATGGCGGGTTGTACTGAATTTGCAATGCTGTTGTCAATGATGGCAATCAACACTTGTAGACAACTACATGGAGCTTGCAGTTATTAGAGCATCGCTTCTGTTAGGCGTAAAGCAATCCCCAGCCAGAGCTCTCCAGAAAAATAATTATTTAACCCTCTTGTCATGGTATTAAGTTCACTATTGCATAATTCTTTCTAATATAGTTGAGCCACCAACAACCTGTATGCTTCAGGTAACTGCATATTACTGAATTCTTTCTGCAGCGATTTTCAACATATCCAGTTGGAGAGGGGACACATTACTATCCATGTCATGGAAGTTTGATCAGCCTTTTCATAGCTTCGGCATGAATGGGAACCTCGTCGTTACTTAAATATTGACAAATATTTTTGGAGTAACGTTTGCTAGCTGTGACACTTTTATCTATTTTGGGAAAACTTTTCACTCCTATTTTAGGATTTCTCAGATTAAATAATTACTCAATGCTGTTTATAGCAATTGAGGTTAGAGATTTTGGCAATTATTCTTTAGGACAGTTTAGGAGAGATGGACTTGAGCTGAGTCTAGACATAGTACCATTTAGATTTTGATGACCAGTTGTGGGCAACTAATTGGAGCATCGCCTCTAGTAGGTTTTGTTAACCCTTGATCAGCAGGGGTGATATATTGAGTAGTTATGGTTTTTGATCACACCGCATACATTGTTCCTGAGATGAGAACTGTGGCTTCCCCATAGATTGGTCAATGATCTTTTCACCTTGTTCAGATGGTCCATGTGCTTTGATGTACTTAGTTGGAGACTGTCAGATGGGCTAGTGCTGTGATATTTTTCACCCTCATTGACACTTGGGATATTTATTTCTTATGTTGATTTGACTATGGGATGTTGCTTTATGCTTGGATATGACTCAACGCTTAAAATTGTTACTCATTATTTAAGCTTACCATGGTGTTGTCATAATTCTGGCTTAGAGTAGTGTGTCATTCCAAAGGTTGAGTTGAACCCTTGTGAACTAAGTAGATGATTCATCCATTTCATGACATTTCGCTCAACCATTTCTCATTCTGTAGCTATTTCATCCACTCCCATCATTTTCCCCTTTGTAAGTGATTTGTCGTAATTAATTCTTCAAGGTGTTATAAGTTCATAATTATTTCAATGTATGAATGCCTAAAGAAAAGATAAAAGAGTCTGGTATTCTAAAGTTGATGTTGTTAAAATTAAATTAGAAAGAACATGGGAAATATTCTCCCTTGCAAAACCTAGGTTCTCTTGTTACAGGTTATCAAAGCTAAATCTAAAGAAAAGGGACTAAACCAAGGGAAAGGCTCAAGTAAAATAAAAAGAAAAAATATTAAAGGGATCACAGAAAAGAGGCACAAAGATAGGTGACTCATGAAAGCATTACCTTTTAAGGCATACATTAGAAGAAACATCTATAACCCTAGCTCTCCAAAGCTAAGGATATACTTATTACTCTCAGATTTCTATGTTGGTTAACTTGTAAAGACCCATTTCTTTCCTAGGCAACACATTCATTTCACCACCCTCACCTAACTTAAGAAAAATCTAGGTAATTTAATTTGGCTTAGGAATTTTCACATGAAAGAGGGTTTAATGTTGTTAGCACCATAGTTTTCTTAATGTTTTAACGAGTAAGAAAGTAAGAGTTAGATAAATCATTGAGTTATTAAAAAGGTGCGATGGGAATTATTTCATGTATTATCTTCATAAATATATGCATTTCCTAAGTTAAATGTTGGTTGATCCCTTTTGCACTAGAGTGCTACATGTATTTTCATCATAAATGAAACTTGTTGTGGTTCATTATGACAGTGACTAGGTATATTATGTGGAGCACTCCCTTTGCACACTCATTTGGAAACTTACACTTGGCACCTAGGGTCTTTAGGATGGGTCACTCCTTCCTACATGATGGAGACCTTCATTCATTGGCACTTGGGAGGAGTTGACACACACTTGGACCATTCTCGCTCATATTTGGACTATTGGTGCGTGTTTTAGAGACCTCTTGTGGATGTTGAAGCATTATTTCTATGTGTCCTACCACACGTGTCGCTCTTGGGAGAAGTTTTCTTGAGATTCGAGTGAAGCACTCTATGGTTTGGACCCTACATCCACTTGGAATTTCATTTATGTTGATCGCTCCCTTATTCGAGGCACTTCTCACTTATATTTTGACTTTGGGGCCTAGACATCTCACTATGGCTTGATGTGGATCACACATGTCGCCTATGAGGAGGAGTGCTTTAGGGTTTTAGAGTGCATTTATCATGTTTGTTGTATTATAGACCATATTTGGTGGAACGCCTCCTATTTGGGGCTACTTTGTATCATTTCATGTATTTTGATCATGGACCACGAGGTACACCCCAAACATCTTGCCCATTTGTTAGGTGTTTAGATTGTTATCTTAGTTTATGATATTTTGACCATGTTTAGAGGACTTTTGATCCTCCCTAGGATTCTAGGGTTTTAGCCAAATATATTGTATTTTTCATTTTGTAGGTTTCTGCAGTGAGATATGTTAGAATAGTGTTTTTCCGGAAATTCCGCAGTAGACATTTTTAGTCAAAATGTCTACTGCGGAATTTCCGGAAAAACCCTATTCTAAAATATTGTATTTTATTTGGATGGTTGTTGAGCCTAAATCTTATATAAGAGGTTTCCCTCTCATTTGTAAGTTGTTGTTTTCGTGGATTGGAGAATAAAGTTATCGTTTGTCTCAATGTTTTTGGTTTTCATTGGAGATCTTTATACATTGTGAAGCATTCTTGGTGAAGCTAATCTTGAGTTAACATGTTAAATTTGATCCTCCCTAGGATTTTAAGGTTTTAGCCAAATATATTGTATTTTATTTGGAGGGTTGTTGAGCCTAAATCTTATATAAGAGATTGCCCTCTCATTTGTAAGTTGTTGTTTTCGTGGATTAGAGAATAAAGTTATTGTTTGTCTCAATGGTTTTTGTTTTCATTGCATTGTGAAGCATTCTTAGTGAAGCTAATCTTGAGTTAACATGTTAAATTTCTAGATCTAGTTCATATAATAGTAGAATTGCACCATTGGAATTAAGTAAATGAAAATCTCTTTACATTTTACCTGCTTTAATCATGCAAATTGCTTGTAAGCGTCATCTCTAAGAGTCTTGCAAGTCTAAGTGAGCATAGGCTAGATTATATGCTAAGATGTAATTATTAAAAATGTATTCCTATAGGGTGACCCTTCTTTGGAAGGATTTTGCATGAAAACTCAAAGGTTTGGGAATGAATTGTCATGTTTTTGCAGGTATTCCAACTCCAAGCATTTACAAACAAAGTCCATGAAAAACTTTCTCTAAAACTCCATTGGCCCAAGGATCAAAAGCACTTGTCTACCCTGTCATCTCATTAACCACCAACACTTCAAACTTTTCATTTTCCTTATTTTTTTGATAGAAATCTGTGTTTGTTCAAAACTGCCATAAATTTTCTAGATTTTGAAATTCTTCAAGATATTTTCTCACTCCTTATCATCATTTTATACTTGTTTGTTACATTTAATTATGGTTTGCATTGATTTCACTTAAACTTAAACTAAATCACCCTAAATATCTCATAAAATCATATTTTTGGATCAAGGTCTCATGCTAGTTTAATCGTGCATTAAAAATGTGTTATTTATTCTCACATTTGGAGACGGATTTTAGTGGTTATTTTGCTCATATTTGGTTTAAATTAATTCTGGAAAATCAGTGGTTCATTTTGTTTAATTCTAGATTTTTTTTTATCGTCAACTAACATCTTTAAATTTTCAGATTTCATGGTTAATTTTTTGTTCTTTCATGATGAAATTCTGAATTTTTTTTACATAGCAACATTTATCTTTTGTCATAGGACTTACTCATTACTCATTTTGAATAAGTGATTCACTCAAATTAAATATTTCTAGAAAATACATGGGCAACTTCACATTTGCAATATTTTTCTCTTACACAATCTTGTGATGATTTTCATTTGTTTGGATGAATAGCCCTGGATTAATAGATTAATATTTTCTAAATTTTATTGAAGCATTTATCATTATTCATTGCGCCGAGAGGCGCATTCTACAGCCCGGTATGAGGTAGAAGTGTAATTCCGTGCTCAATAATCTTAATAATTATATATATACAAGTCGGCTTAATAATTAATAATCTTAGGTGTGTATATATATATATATATATATATTTGTAAGTAAACCAGCTTAGATCCAGCTTTACCCGGCTCTATCATGCGCCGAGAGGGATCAAATATTTCGAGGTGCAAACCCTTTTTTGGAGTGCAATTGTTGAAGCAGGGTTTGCACCTCGAAATATTTGATCCCTCTCGGCGCATGATAGAGCCGGGTAAAGCTGGATCTAAGCTGGTTTAGCTCAAACCCACACTAATTTAAGATCCTTGAGTGACACCTTAGCTTCAAAATTCATCTCAAGCAAGACCTCACCTTGCGCTAAATATTCATGCTTCAAGACATTCATTGGGTAACTTGCTTCACTTCTCTTTCAGTTTTGGATATGTTTTACTTTGCAACAAATGAATCCACTTCTTAACCACACTTGTATTTCATCAAGTGTTTGTTTTCAATTAGAACATTAATAATTTCACACATTCAAGAACTCTTTCTAGAATTAACTTTGCAATTCACTTTCATACACTTAACTAAGCAATTAATCCCCATAAGCCCTCTTCATTAGTATCCATCTAATTAATGCTAGGGAATCACCCCGGACCTTGTGAGTTGGTAAAAAATGAGGGAAATAAGCATCAAATTAATAGTGGTGCTTTTATCCAAAGTTGTTCCTTACTAGCACTAATATGTTGGGACTTTTCCACTCAAGTGCTAAATCAAACAGTAATAGGTCTAAAGTAGCTAATAGCTAAAGCTATCCTCAAAACTAATTTTTAAACCTCTTGCCATGGTATTAACTTCAACATTGCATAAGCTTTCCACAAGTCTAGGTACAAACCAGATGGTATCCCTCATATTATTGCAGATTACTGAATCATTTTTGTATATGCTTGCAACAATTTCCACAAAGAGAGTGGATACACCATCACTATGTTAAGGATTGATGGATTAAAATCAAATACAAAACAAAGAAGCTTGATTGACCTTCTCATAGCTTCATGGTAGATGAGAAGCCGAAGCCTCGGATAGAATTTTAGAGTAATAAAGGCTAGCTTTACCAATGTGACCATTGAAACATACTTAACCTCTTAGGACTTTTTTTTTCAGGAAGAAAAAGCCTGTCCTTGTTATTCTTATTAGGAATCAAAGGGCATTAATAACACCCACCCTAAAAGGGTTACATCATAGAGAGAATACAACTCGTCAAGAAAAAATCACATCCAGTCGCAGTCGGGGGGAAAGGCATGCAATAGAGTGTAGATTCCCATCAGTAATCTGTCTCATCATATAGGGGATCGATCTCAATCAAACCCATCTACCGTGAACCAAAGGGATCAGATCAACAATCTAAAAGATGCCACTCAATGAGCAGCAGAGCAAGAATCCAATTGAGGAGTAATCTCCTCATAGCATGACTCAAATGAGCTGAAAGGTGTCATATGAGACCAAATGGTCATCCATAAATTCAGAATAACAACCAAATCCTGGAGAAAGAGAGAGAGCAGTTTTAGATAGACGGTCTGCAATCCTATTGTGTTCATGGAAGATGTGGCTGAAAGAGAGATTCTGAAAGCTAGAAATAAGCTTTTGAGATTCCTGACACCAGTGTAGAAGTTCCGGTGGGGAGAGAACAATGGATCCCTTGGCCCAATTGATGATGACCTGTTAGTCACCGAATATGTGGGATAAGGGGATCCCCATCATCTGGGAAGAGAGCAGAAGAGCCCACTGGAGGCCAAGTAATTCTGCTTTTGTATTGGAGCCATATCCAACCCCCAGCGCGAAATCCAGATGGTGTGCCTCATTTAAGAACAAGCTGTATCCGACCCCTGCTGCTAAAGATGTAGAAGCACCATCAAAAAAACCACAAGGGAAAGTCAAGCATGGAGAAAGCCCAATCTGTCTAACTTTTTTGCGAAAGGCCTTTGTGACAGGCTAAGAGGAATTCAACTGAGCAGAGTATAAAATCTGTTGAAAAATGTCGAGGACAGTCTTCTTTTTCCCATCGAACATAGCATAGTTCCGAGCTTTCTAGATTGCCCATATCATATGGTGCGGGATATAGAAAAGGGCTGAGTGTCGTGGGTAATTGGCATCCCAATAATCCATAAAAATAGCAATAGAGTCCGCGCAAGGAGGAATAGTAAGCTGGAATTGATCACAAATAAGATCGAGAACACTCTTCCAAACCATGCAGCGAGAGAAAAGGTGAATGACAGTCTCCTTGTTTGAGAAGCACATTGAACAAATACCCGGGCCAGACTTTCCCCTTTTTTGTAAATTATCCCAGGTAAGGACTTTATTCCTTAATACCAACCATAAAAAACATCCAATTTTGCACGGTAGAGTACCTGACCATAAAGTATTGTGCACTCGGTTGCCCATAGCTGGAGCGAAAGATTTTACAATACAGTTGTATACTTTATCAGTAGAGATGGTACCATCTTTTTTGTTGTATTCCCATACTAGAGAATCAGATTGAGTTGTAAGACGAATACCATTGAGTACCAGATTTCTAGTATATGTGTTCCAAGCTTCTTTCCATTCTCCATCCAAATATAACTCCTCAGTCGAATACCAGTATTGTTGGGAGTCCGGTAAAGTGTTGTGTGCCTGGGCGAGAGTTTTAATGTCCAGGTCCTCTAAATAAGATCTCAGACCTTCCGGGAGGAGGAAAGAGGAAGAGATACCAATCACTGGGTCGATACCAATCCAAATATCAGCACCATTTCCTACCTGCCATGCAAGTTGGCACCCCAGCCAGGGAATAGTCTGTACAAAACCCCTCCAAATAGCAGAAACACCATGAGTGCTGAATTTTTTTTCTCTAAGCCATGATACCACAGTGAGCTGCTTCAAGTATTTAGAAGAGAGGACACGATGCCATAGACTATCATTGAAGAGTACCTTCCAGAAATTTGAGGCGAAGGGCAATACTAAACCAATGGAGATTTTTTATCTCCCATCCCCCATATTTCTTTGGCCAAGAGAGATCCGACCAGGTAGCCAAGTGAAATCTGCGTTTATTTTCTGAAGATCCCCATAAGAAAGCAAAGGTAATGCTCCTAAGCTTGTGCAAGATAGTAACCAGAATAGGAGCGAGTCCCAGCCAATATACCGAGATACTAGAGAGAACAGACTGGACAAGAATCAATCGACTACCCAGTAAGAGCATCTTATGGGTCCAAAGACTAATTTTTTTCTCATATTTTTGAACCAACCAATTCCAATCCCTAGTTCTGTAACCAAGGGGTTTAATGAAAAAACTAAGATACTTGAAGCCAGTAAGAATTGGTAACCTCTGATACGGGAGGATTCTGGGGCTGTCCAAGAAGTCCGATGCTTCAATATTATTATAGAGGAAACAAGACTTTTCTAGACTGAGACACATTCTAGAAGCTTTGTAGAAAGTTTCAAGAATGACATCAAAAGCTGCCCATTCCTGAAAAGTACCTGTACCCATAAGAATCACATCATCCACGAAAAGAAGATGGGTTAGAGCAAGAGATGGTGAAATCTGGATACCACGAATAAGTCCATGATTTCGAGCATCGCAAATTAATAGGCTGAGACCTTCTATGACCAGGATGAAGAGCAAAGGTGATAGAGGGCATCCGTCATCCTTGACGGATGCCCCGAGAAGCTAGGAAAAAATTAGATGGGGTACCATTGATCAATACTGCAAAGGTAGCTGAGGATAGACAGCCAAGTATCCAGTTAACAGTTTGGAGGGGAGCCCCTATCTAGATCAGAATGAGACGGATGAAGGTCTAGTTGACATGGTCGAAGGCTTTAATCAAGTCAAGTTTGAGGATGAAAGCACAGAGGTTCTTTGTTTTAACAGAGTGGAGAGCTCCCTGAACAATTCCAATAGCCTCCACGATTTGACGATTTTTAAGGAACCAAATTGTTCCTGTGAGATACCAGAGTCCAGGAAGGGTTTAATTCTGACCGCAATAACTTTAGAGATCAATTTGTACAGGAGATTGCACAAAGAGATGGGTCGAAAGTTAGCGAAGGTCGATGGCTTATCTTTTTTGGGTATCAGAGCAAGGAAAGTTGAGTTCAGAGAGGGGAGAATAAAACCAGAGACTCTAGTGGAGTCGACAGCAGACAGAAGTTCATTGCCCAAGAGTTCGAAAAAGTGCAGATAGAACTCAACGGGCCAGCCATCTGGGCGTGGGCTTCTATCTTTTTTGAAAGATTTCAGAGCAGACTCAATTTCCCCAAGAGAAATCGGGCAGGTAAGATCTGATGCATTCACCTCTGGAATCATCCTGGGATATAGCAAGACAACCTTGAGTTGTTGAAATAAACAGGTTCCTCCATCATCTTTAAATATATTAGCTAAATGTGTAAGACCCAGATCTTTGAGAGCAGCGTCATCCTCATATATATTACCATCATCGTCTGACAGGGACCATATCGAATTTTGATTCCTCCGACCAGAAGCCAACATGTGGAAGTATTTAGTATTCGAATCTCCCTGTAGAGCCCATTTTGTTCGACTTTTTAATTGCCAAGTAAGGAGGTTATGATTCAGCATGAGTTTTCTTTCAGACCTCAGTTGGGCTAAATGGGCCAAATCCTCAGTGGATAGGATGCCATTTGACGACCCTGAGAGGAGGGAAGTGATGGCCTGATCAATATTGCAGTAATCATTATCAATCCGAGCCTGTTTATCCTTGATCCAAACTTTGGCTTCATTTTTTTAGGATACGGATATTGAGGTGGAGAGAGTCGAGACCAAAGGCATGGTCACCTTGGGGGAGGAGGGGCCACCTTATCGACAACCAATCAGTAAAAGCAGGGTCATTGAGCCAAGAGCGGTTAAACTTGAACGGATAGTTGTAGGATGCTCTCTGCTTGTTCCATTCCAAGACAATAGGATAGTGGTGAGATATGTCGGAGCACTGTGTCCAAACCCTATGGATCCCCAGAGAAGGAATAAAAAAAGCCGAGATCAGAAATTTGTCTAATCTCTTACTAATACCCTTGGCTCCTGCACGACCATTACGCCACGTTGGACCAGCATACTGAGGAGCCAGATCCACCAGACCCAACGAGTCAAACAGGGATAGAAAATGGCAAGATAGGGGATCGGGAGAAGCAACCCCTTAGGACTTCTTTTATGAATTATCGAGTACTGTTTATATACAGTTTTGCTTAGACATTTAAACAATTATTGTTGATTTTTTATAAAAAATTTCTAAACTATATGAGGCCAGAAGAGATGGACTGTATGGTCGGTTTATTATTGATTTTTTTTCAAGTTTTTCTAAACTATATGAGGCCAGAAGAGACGGACTGTATGGTCTGTTTATTGTTGATTTTTTAGAAGTTTTTCTAAACTATACGAGGGGAGAAGAGACGGACTGTATGGTCTAAAATGCCCAAGTATGCATGATAAAAATGCTCAAAATCTAGAACACGTTAAAACATGCTAAGGAGTGATATTGGCACCAGTAAACAATGTTTGAAACCCATTGACTGTGAAAAAAAAACCTAGCCACTCACGGATCTGGTTCCTCTACCATGGGTAGGCTAGGGTTTTAGATTTAGATTTTGGTTTTTTGTTGGTTTCGAACAGGGTTAAGAAAAAATTAAAGAAGTTTTGAACAAAAATTTGAAAAGGTTTCGAACATGGTTTAAAAACAAATATAAAATTTTTGGCCCCGTCGGGGCTCGAACCCGCGACCTCTGGCTTGCTCTTACGTTTGACGATAATGTGACCATGCTCCAGCAAACTGAGCTACGGAACCAACCACTATATTAGCTTTGTTCTATATTTTATTGCCACGTATCTGCAACATGTTCGCTTATAACTTATTACTGGACAATAACAATGGAGACACAGCCTTGCTGACTTCACCGCAATGGCGCAATCATTGCCCAACCAAAACAACAACAAGAAGATTATGACGACAATGATGGCGTCCATTACCCAATCAATGTTTCGACTTTAGCTTTATAAAATTATTACGAATTCTGCAATTGAAATAGAGCGCAACTACGACTTACAATCATTCTTTCCAGTACCTCAAAATGCTCTGTTTTTATTATTATGTATTGCTAGGAAAATAATGTTCACTATATATATTGATATGACTGAATTCTCCTATTGTTTGAATTGTCAAGCTAAACTAAATATAGTAATTGTTGAGTGGGCCTATAAAATAGGAAAATAGTTCACACAATTTATATAAATAGGTTCTTTACGAAGTTATTTCGAAATTGGAATTTAGCAGATAAATCTTTGTCCAGTGAGAGACTCGCCATTAAACCTTTCTATTTCGAATGTTCCAGAATGAGGTTGCACAAGAGTGCATACAAAAGCTTTTGCATGTCTAATTTGTGTTTCTTTGAAGGTTCTTATGATTGAAACATATGCCCTTGAATGTTCCCGAATGAGGTTGCACATTCCCGAATGAGGTTGCACAAGAGTGCATACAAAAGCTTTTGCATGTCCAATTTGTGTTCCTTTGAAGGTTCCTATGATTGAAACATATGCCCTTTTAAGGTTCCTATGATTGAAACATATGCTATTGCAAATTATAAAGGTAATAAGTCTCATCTTTCTGAGGTTTCTAGTTCCTACTTTTATACAAAAAGAGAGGTATAATGGCCAACCTCGGCCAAGGGAACACAATATTTTTTTATCTCCTAAAAAAAGCTTAGTAAAGTATGAGGTGTCGTTTTGGGTTAGAGAGTTTTGAAGGATATAAGTCTAATGCACATGTTAGCATTTTGACATTTGTAATGGTCAAAGAAAACAATCCACAATTAATGATTTCAAGCTATATTTGCATCACATCTAGGATCACTAAGTGGTATGGTTGAAAATAGATGCCCCTTCATTTTCCTTCCATAGCTAAAGTAATTTAAGAAGACCCATCCAAAAGTGTAAGGAAAAAGTTCACTCTTGAGTACTCTTTACACCTCTAATAACACCATTGGTGATTTTGATTCCCATGTGGATGCTAAATTAAAGTAAGCATTTTAATGAACAATGAAAATGTGAAGAGTTCTCATTTTCCTTCATACCTCCTATAGAGTTAGTGACTTGCACAATAGAGAAGAGACCTCTTCCTTTGAAAACCTCTTATATCACCGCTCTCAGCTAATATTCTCACATGTTATTCTATTTCAATGAGGATACCTCAGTGATTATACTCCAAATGAACTAATGGATTTTGGCAAACATTACCATCTATGCATATTATGTTTAAGAAAGATGAACTTTTCATGGTTCCCGGAGTAATGAAAGTCCATTTTACTAGAAACACAATGCCTCCATTTCCTTGAAACATACAAGGAAACTTTTACAAAGTGGAAATGCTGTAGAAATTTCTTGGAAATGCCTAGAAAAATTTCCTATAACATTTTAGTTTCTTGAAACCTTTTTTATTTATTTATTTCCAATTTGTGTCCTTTAGTTAAGTTACATTTCAAATAGAAAATAATATTTCTTGATATTTGACTAGTGAGGACTACCGTAAACCAAAATTTGAAGAGTGAAAAAGGTAAAACAAAAATAAAAGAAAAAGACTAAATTGAGAGAAGGAATATCAAACTCTTTTCTTATAGAGAAACAACTAGCTTTAAGGGACTAGGAGCGGATTTTTCACAAGGAGGAAGAAGAATGATAGTTGACATTCAGAATGACTTGGTTTAGAGTAGGTCACAAGAATATTAAAAACTTTCATAGAGAAGGCCATCAAAAGTGCAACAACCAATCATTTCTATGGCTTAATATTAAGGAAAGACCTTTCCAGTGTGGGTAGAGAAAAGACCTTTTAGCATTAAATACATTTTTGAAATAGTAGGAAAGATCCCACCATCTATAGAATTAGCTTTTTTTAAGGCAGATCTATTAGGAGGCAAGGGCCCACCTTGTCGCCGAGTTCACCCAGTTTGAATAGCTATCGAATTTCGTAATATTTTTGGTGTGATAATTTGTTGATATAATGCATGTTTATGGATTATGTGAGTAGTGTGTTGCTGCATCAATTAGTCATCTCTAGCATTAATACATAGCTGAAACCGTTAGTTAATTAAAGTGTGTGAATCCTACATTGCTGAAAGAGTTGATTACTTAGCATGTGTGATCTCTCTTAGGGAATGCAAGTGATTTCTTGATAATTAGAAGTGCTGCAAAAGATTTAATTTCTT
Source organism: Pseudotsuga menziesii (assembly GCA_001517045.1). Lineage (NCBI taxonomy): Eukaryota > Viridiplantae > Streptophyta > Pinopsida > Pinales > Pinaceae > Pseudotsuga > Pseudotsuga menziesii. The sequence continues at coordinate 643,924 of LPNX010870078.1, read as the reverse complement.
GTTGAATTGATATCACAAGTTCAATTCGTTATGATTAATTACTACTGAAACAAATCTAGATGGATGAGTGGTTGTAGTTCATGGTAAAGTAGAATTGAGAATTTTGTAGCTTGGATGTTGTGTGAGAAACATAGAACAGATCTTTCATTCTTGTACGAGTGGTGATTAGATTTAACTTATTGCAAAAGTTATATAGGATTTAACTTCTTGCAAAAAAACTATAGTAATTTCATTTTTCCACAAGGAGTTATTTATTCTAGAAAGATTAAATTAGTAGTAATTCTTCTTTAAGATTGAATTTGAAGGTAGAATTAAGATGATTTAGTGAGAAATAAGTCACATAACAATTTCAACAATTAAGTTGTTCAATTTAGCATTGGTTGATTTGGGTGATTGTATGAGAATTAGTGTTCGAAAGAATTGAAAACAACTTTTTGGCACCAAAAGAAGAAGCTGCCTATGGCATTCAGGTTTGTCAACACACCATAGAGTATCACTGTCTGGATTGTCAAGAATATTCTCTTGTGTTGTGACTACACTTCTGCCACCAACTTCATCTCCAAGATCATTGCACAAGAAATTAGTGTTCAGCATGCTGACAGTTTCTATGCTTACAGAGATGCACGGTCATAGTGGAACTGTTCCTGACTTTTGAAGCAAAATGAAACATAAACATAAGTCCATATAATCATTGTCAGTTATGAAGCAAAATGAAACATAAACATAAGTCCATATAATCATTGTCAGTTATGTGCATTGATAGACCTACATTTAGTAGCACCATATATTATTATTTGTTTCTTCTAATCCCTAACTCTGGGGGAGTTACAGCTTATTTCTGGCCTGGAGTGGAAGATTCATTACCTGATCATAATGTGTGCAGATATGTCATTTGGAGAATTCAACTTGCCAGGAGTAGGATTTTCTTTCAAGGTGTCATGAATATTCCATAATAGATCTCGATCATTCCTATCTTCTTTGGAAATCCCATATGGGCTAAAATGCTAGATGTGACTAAGGGCTAGATCTGGCTTGATTATTAGGGGTAGATTTTGAAAAAAAATGCCGCAATTGGAGCAAAAGTATCAAGAAAAGGACAGAATCAAGGTATCTTCTAGTTTTATTATGTGATTATTAGAATTGGAAATGAAGAAACTTGTTCTAGTAGACACGGGGGCTTTGGGCCTGGCATATAACTTCAAATGTAGTGATGGCTAGTGGCTACAACGAAAGGTTCACATGGAAATATAGCTACAATAAAAGACTTGGTGCTGATCACTAGGCATCGACCATCTTGATGTAATTCTTTAAGCCTCTTAGAAAATTGCAGGATGGTTGAAATTGAATGTCACACATGATTTTGAATATGGACATATTTTACAAAGATTTGGTTGGGTTGTACTGAATTTGCAATGCTGTTGTCAATGATGGCAATCAACACTTGTAGACAACTACATGGACCTTGCGGTTATTAGAGCATCACCTCTGTTAGGTGTAAAGCAATCCCCAGCCAGAGCCCACCTTTTCACTCCTATTTTAGGATTTCTCAGATTAAATAATTACTCAATGCTGTTTATAGCACTTAAGGTTAGAGATTTTGGCAATTATTCTTTAGGACAGTTTAGGAGAGATGGAATTGAGTTGAGTCTAGACATAGTACCATTTAGATTTTGATGACCAGTTGTGGGAAACTAATTGGAGCATTGCCTCTAGTAGGTTTTGTTACCCCTTGATCAGCAGGGGTGATATATTGAGTAGTTATGGTTTTTTATCACACCGCATACATTGTTCCTGAGATGAGACCTATGGCTTCCCCATAGATCATTGGTCAATGATCTTTTCAGCTTGTTTAGATGGTCCATGTGCTTTGATGTACTTAGTTGGAGACTGTCAGATGGGCTAGTGCTGTGATATTTTTCACCCTCATTGACACTTGGGATATTTATTTCTTATGTTGATTTGACCATGGGATGTTGTGCTTTGATGTACTTAGTTGGAGACTGTCAGATGGGCTTGTGCTGTGATATTTTTCACCCTCATTGACACTTGGGATATTTATTTCTTATGTTGATTTGACTATGGGATGTTGCTTTATGGTTGGATAATGACTCAACGCTTAAAATTGTTACTCATTATTTAAGCTTACCGTGGTGTTGTCATAATTCTGCCTTAGAGTAGTGTGTCATTCCAAAGGTTGAGTTGAACCCTTGTGAACTAAGTAGATGATTCATCCATTTCATGACATTTCGCTCAACCATTTTTCATTTTGTAGCTATTTCATCCACTCCCATCATTTTCCCCTTTGTAAGTGATTTATAGTAATTAATTCTTCAAGGTATTATAAGTTCATAATTATTCCAATGTATGAATGCCTAAAGAAAAGATAAAAGAGTTTGGTATTCTAAAGTTGATGTTGCTAAAATTAAATTAGAAAGAACATGGGAAATATTCTCCCTTGCAAAACCCAGGTTCTCTTAGAAAGAACATGGGAAATATTCTCCCTTGGAAAACCTAGGTTCTCTTGTCACAGGTTATCAAAGCTAAATCTAAAGAAAAGGGACTAAACCAAGGGAAAGGCTAAAGTGAAATAAAAAGAAAAAATATTAAATGGATCACAAAAAAGAGGCACAAAGATAGGTGACTCATGAAAGCATTACCTTTTAAGGCATACATTGGAAGAAACATCTATAACCCTAGCTCTCGAAAGCTAAAGATATACTTATTACTCTTAGATTTCTATGTTGGTTAACTTGTAAAGACCCATTTCTTTCCTAGGAAACACATTCATTTCACCACCCTCACCTAACTTAAGAAAAATCTAGGTAATTTAATTTGGCTTAGGAATTTTCACATGAAAGAGGGTTTAATGTTGTTAGCACCATAGTTTTCTTAATGTTTTAACGAGTAAGAAAGTAAGAGTTAGATAAATCATTGAGTTATTAAAAAGGTGCGATGGGAATTATTTCATGTATTATCTTCATAAATATATGCATTTACTAAGTTAAATGTTGGTTGATCCCTTTTGCACTAGAGTGCTACATGTATTTTCATCATAAATGAAACTTGTTGTGGTTCATTATGACAGTGACTAGGTATATTATGTGGAGCGCTCCCTTTGCACACTCATTTGGAAACTTACACTTGGCACCTAGGGTCTTTAGATGGGTCACTCCTTCCTACATGCTGGAGACCTTCATTCATTGGCACTTGGGAGGAGTTGACATACACTTGGACCATTCTCTCTCATATTTGGACTATTGGTGTGTGTTTTAGAGACCTCTTGTGGATGTTGAAGCATTATTTCTATGTGTCCTACCACACGTGTGGCTCCTGGGAGAAGTTTTCTTGAGATTTGAGTGAAGCACTCTATGGTTTGGACCCTACATCCACTTGGCATTTCATTTATGTTGATCGCTCCCTTATTTGAGGCACTTCTCACTTATATTTTGACTTTGGGGCCTATACGTCTCACTATGGCTTGATGTGGATCACACATGTCGCCTATGAGGAGGAGTGCTTTAGGGTTTTAGAGTGCATTTGTCATGTTTGTTGTATTCTGGACCATATTTGGTGGAGCGCCTCCTATTTGGGGCTACTTTGTATTATTTCATGTATTTTGATCATGGACCATGAGGTGCACCTCCAACATCTTGCCCATTTGTTAGGTTTTTAGATTGTTATCTTAGTTTATGATATTTTGACCATGTTTAGAGGACTTTTGATCCTCCCTAGGATTCTAGGGTTTTAGCCAAATATATTGTATTTTATTTGGAGGGTTGTTGAGCCTAAATCTTATATAAGAGGTTTCCCTCTCATTTGTAAGTTGTTGTTTTCGTGGATTGGAGAATAAAGTTATTGTTTGTCTCAATGTTTTTGGTTTTCATTGGAGATCTTTATACATTGTGAAGCATTCTTGGTGAAGCTAATCTTGAGTTAACATGTTAAATTTTGATCCTCCCTAGGATTTTAAGGTTTTAGCCAAATATATTGTATTTTATTTGGAGGGTTGTTGAGCCTAAATCTTACATAAGAGATTGCCCTCTCATTTGTAAGTTGTTGTTTTTGTGGATTAGAGAATAAAGTTATTGTTTGTCTCAATGCTTTTTGTTTTCGTTGCATTGTGAAGCATTCTTAGTGAAGCTAATCTTGAGTTAACATGTTAAATTTCTAAATCTAGTTCATATAATAGTAAAATTGCACCATTGAAATTAATTAAATGAAAATCTCTTTACATGTTACCTGCTTTAATCATGCATATTGCTTGTAAGCGTCATCTCTAAGAGTCTTGCAAGTCTAAGTGAGCATAGGCTAGAGTATATGCTAAGGTGTAATTATTAAAAATGTATTCCTATAGGGTGACCCCTCTTTGGAAGGATTTTGCATTAAAACTCAAAGGTTTGGGAATGAATTGTCATGTTTTTGCAGGTTTTCTAGCTCCAAGCATTTACAAACAAAGTCCATGAAAAACTTTCTCTAAGACTCCATTGGCCCAAGGATCAAAAGCACTTGTCTACCTTGCCATCTCATCTGACACTTCAAACTTTTCATTTTTCTTATTTTTTTATAGAAATCTGTGTTTGTTCAAAACTGCCATAAATTTTCTAGATTTCGAAATTCTTCAAGATATTTTCTCGCTCCTTATCATCATTTTATACTTGTTCGTTACATTTAATTATGGTTTGCAATGATTTCACTTAAACTTGAACTAAATCACCCTAAATATCTCATAAAATCATATTTTTGGATCAAGGTCTCATGTTAGTTTAATCGTCCATTAAAAATGTGTTATTTATTCACAGTTGGAGATGGATTTTAGTGGTTATTTTGCTCATATTTGGTTTAAATTAATTCTGGAAAATCATTGTGGTTCATTTTGTTTAATTCTAGCTTTTTTTTATCGTCAACTAACATCTTTAAATTTTCAGATTTCATGGTTAATTTTTTCTTCCTTCATGATGAAATTCTGAATTTTTTTTTACATAGCAACATTTACTTTTTGTCATAGGACTTACTCATTACTCGTTTTGAATAAGTGATTCACTCAAATTAAATATTTCTAGAAAATACTTGGGCAACTTCACATTTGCAATATTATTCTCTTACACATTCTTGTGATAATTTTCATTTGTTTGGATTAATAGACACGGATTAATAGATTAATATTTTCTAAATTTTATTGAAGCATTTATCATTATTCATTTAGCTCAAACCCACACTAATTTAAGATCCTTGAGTGACACCTTAGCTTCAAAATTCTTCGCAAGCAAGACCTCACCTTGCGCTAAATATTCATTCTTCAAGACATTCATTGGGTAACTTGCTTCACTTCTCTTTCAGTTTTGGATATGTTTTACTTTGCAACAAATGAATCCACTTCTTAACCACACTTGTATTTCATTGTGAGTTTATTTTTATGCAAGTTCATCTTTCAAGTGTTTGTTTTCAATTAGAACATTAATAATTTCACACATTCAAGCACTCTTCTAGAATTAACTTTGCAATTCACTTTCATACACTTAACTAAGCAATTAATCCCCCTAAGCTCTCTTCATTAGTATCCATCTAATTAATGCTAGGGAATCACCCCGGACCTTGTGAGTTGGTAAAAAATGAGGGAAATTAGCATCAAATTAATAGTGGTGCTTTTATCCAAAGTTGTTCCTTACTAGCACTAATATGTTGGGACTTTTCCACTCAAGTGCTAAATCAAACAGTAATAGGTTTAAAGCAGCTAATAGCTAAAGCTATCATCAAAACCAATTTTTAAACCTCTTGCCATGGTATTAACTTCAACATTGCATAAGCTTTCCACAAGTCTAGGTACAAACCAGGTGGTATCCCTCATATTATTGCATATTACTGAATCATATTTGTATATGCTTGCAACAATATCCACAAAGAGAGTGGATACACCATCACTTATGTTAAGGATTGATGGATTGAAATCAAATACAAAACAAAGAAGCTTGATCGACCTTCTCATAGCTTCATGGTAGATGAGAAGCTGAATGTTAATTAGACTCGGATAGAATTTTAGAGTAATAAAGGCTAGCTTTACCAATGTGACCATTGAAACATATTTAACCCCTTTAAAACTTCTTTTATAAATGGATGTAGCTTGGGTGGTTGGGAGGAATGAATGATACCCTCCCCACCTAGGTTCTACTCTTGTAAGTGACATGTTGCTCTTGTGGAGCCCTTTGTAATAAATGTTGTGATTGATGAGCGCTGACCATACCTTGATTGAGTTTGAATAGCAGGTAATGGAATTTTCCGTGGAGTAGCCCTCTAACAAATGGCGAACCACATTTAAAAAAAAAAAGGTTCAACATAGTTATCGAGTACTGTTTATATACAGTTTTGCTGAGACATTTAAACAACTATTGTTGACTTTTTAAAAAAAAAATTCTAAACTATATGAGGCCAGAAGAGATGGACTGTATGGTCAGTTTATTATTGATTTTTTAAAAGTTTTTCTAAACTATATGAGGCCAGAAGAGACGGATTGTATGGTCTGTTTATTGTTGATTTTTTAGAAGTTTTTCTAAACTATATGAGGCCGGAAGAGACGGACTGTATGGTCTAAAATGCCCATGTATGCATGATAAAAATGCTCAAACATGCTAAGGAGTGATATAGGCACCAGTAAACATTGTTTGAAACCCATTGACTGTGAAAAAATAAAACTAGCCACTCACGGATCTGGTTCCTCTACCATGGGTAGGCTAGGGTTTTATATTTAGTTTTTTGTTGGTTTCTAACAGGGTTTAGAAAAAATTAAAGAAGTTTTGAAAAACAATTTGAAAAGGTTTCAAACATGGTTTAAAAAAAATATAAAAATTTTGGCCGCGGCGGGTTTCGAACCCGCGATCTCTGGTTTGCTCTTACGTTGAAGATTAATGAGAGCCAACTGAGCCACGGAGCTAGCTCATTATTAGTTTTCTTCTATATTCTATTGACACGTATCTGCAACATGTTCGCTTATAACTTATTACTGTACAATAACAATGGAGACACAGCCTTGCTGACTTCACCGCAATGGCGCAACCAAAACAACAAGAAGATTATGACGACAATGATGGCGTCCATTACCCAATCAATGTTTCATCTTTAGCTTATAAAATTATTACGAATTCTGCAATTGAAATAGAGGGAAACTACGACTTACAATCATTCTTTCCAGGACCTCAAAATGCTCTGTTTTTTATACCTGCCACAGCAGGTATATTGTAATCGCTTACCCTTTGACCTTGTATTAGTTGCCCTTTGACCAAAAATTTAAAATCTGTTTTGTAAAGTTTAGCTTTGGAGTTTGCCAAAAAATATTTTAAATTTTAATAAAAATATTTGCCTTTGCTATTTTGTCAACTTTTAATTGGGCAATAAAGAATGATGTCAGCGTTGGAGTTTGGTATCTGGTTTTCACTTGACACATGGCTACTATGACATCAGCATTTATTATATTTTATTATTATGTTATTTATAATTCAAAGACTGAATTTGAACGTTCAGATTTCCACGTGCCCACCTTCCAGCGAATCGTTTCGTCCATTTTCAGGCTCAGGCTCAGCAACCCGTTCCGTGTCTCGTAATTCAGATGCTATTCGAACACGCGATGCACGCCAGCATGATGCGGATCACAAAAGTAGTTTTTCTGAATGATCAGCCACTCCTTCAAATGAATATTTTCTAGCAACGCTCACTGAAAAAGGCCCTCGAAACAAATCTCTTAGCTCCTCTCTCTCTTAAACACACCAAATAAAAGCAAAAGCCGCAGTGCAAATGCATCAAAATGCGATCGCCGTAAACCACGTGTCGTTAGGATTTGGCCGCTTGATTTTATTTTTCAAACTTGCGTTCCAAGATCTTGGTCACTTCAGTTAAGAAACCTTTCACGTGATCACACAACATTCAAACAGCACATTTAACGATCTGGTTGAACAACATGAAATTTCTCTTTACAAATTATGTAAAGCATCGTGAATTTACCTCTGATTCCCATCAATTTTGGGCCGCAAAATACGGTCCCGACCACCTTTTCGCGAGTCTAAAGCTGGAGTTCCTTCTGAGCAAAGCCCTCTCTGTCGACGGTCCCTCGCACATGCTTCTGGCAACAAAAAGGAAAATGATAAATACAGATTTCTCCTTCATGGATGATGATAAATACAGATTTCACTGTTATAGATAATGACAAGTACAGATTCCTCCCTTATCTACCGTGAGTAATGAGCTGCAAAGTAAAATTATCAAAATGTTCTTGGAAAGCGGCTTCAAGGTTGGATTTTTGTAGTTGAAGGAAAGCATGTGGAAAATGATAGATACAGATTCCTTCCTTATTTCTCTTTAGTGGGCTCTACCCTACCTACATCCGAGAGTTGCCAAGTAAAATTATAAAAATGTTCTTTGGCCGCCCAAGTTAAATCCTCATTATCTGAAATAGCAATGAATCCTAAAACATCTCACAATGTAGTTTAACCTTGAAATCTTTCTTGTCCATTCTGGCATTTTACCTTCGCGAATATCGCAAGAGAAGGCAAGCAAGAAGGAAGCAGAGTGTGGAAGAGACATGCTGGCACTGTCGTCTAGCCGTTAAAATGAAGACCAACCTACCTGAGTCCCAAACCCCTTGAATAGTGTGTTCTCGTGGGAAGAACAAAATCTAATGGCAATAGTTAAAACCATGATGCAGAAGGAATGACACATAATGCCATGTTATCACAAAAACATTCCAAACTTACTTCGTTAAAGTGTCCTAATTAATGTCTTGCTGAGCCACAAAATCACTGCCATTCGACCCTGCACATATTAAAATACCCTGTAAAACCACCGCTACTGAGATATTACTAGGCCATATGGACGAAAACCCCATGAGCGGCTTTTCAAGGCATTAAAATATGTCCCGATTCGAATTGCAGTGCGTGAACTGTATAAAACATGACAAATTGCAGTGCGTGAACTGTATAAAACATGATAGAGTAAAAAGGAACCCGTCATTTACACATGCAGGTAAAGAAACAAGTAAGTTCGTGCTATGTATAAGGGACAATTGTCTGCATTTGCAAAAAAAACGGTTAAAGCAGTAGAATAACCTCCAAAGTGGTCAAGACGCTACAGAATGAGTGAAAGGATGGCGAGAATTTCGCCAAAGCTTGAAGAAAGATATAAAGAAGCAACCAAATCGGGAAAGAACACTTTAAAATGAGTTGAGATTGATGCAGGATTCAACAAAAACAAGAATGAGTGAAAGGATGGCAAGAATTTCGCTGAAGCTTGAAGAAATATATAAAGAAGTGACCAAATCGAGAAAGAACACTTTAAAACGAGCTGAGATTGATGCAGGATTCAACAAAAACAAACACTCCATAGCCTGGACAAAAATGGCCGTAATGCTAGAACAAATTGCAGGAATTTAACGCATCAAGAAGAAAACAGACATAGTGAAGTCAGAAACCTTACTGAATAAACTACAACCCTGTAAGGAAATTGATCACCAAGCTCAACATTCTCTCCAACTGAAAATGCAAGAAAAAATCAGCTCGCCAACCAGGCCTCTCGATTGATATATTCCATTGATGGGTAAAGGCAGTGACCGCGGCATACTCCACTTGCTATCACCTGTTGTCCATGTGTGAAGATCCTTGATCCGCATTTTGGAACAAATAAATTGGATCTGCATTTTGGAACAAATAAATTATTATGTAGATGATTTCTGTCGTCCATGCAGTCTGCCATGTGTTATGAATATCCCTGATCAACGTATTTGAACAAATAAATTATTATGTATATGATTTTTGCTATTGCCCGTCGTCCATTCAGTGTGCCACCTATTGTGAAGATCCCATTAGCACTTGTTAGATCAAGATTATAAACTAAGATTATGAGTGAAAACATACCTAGTTGTAATGAGTTTTAAATTTGAATAAAGTTGATGAAGTCCGGAAGCTTTCGCCGAAATGGAACAAATTAAATTACACAAAAAAATATTGAAACGGAATAAAATAAATTATATAAATAGTTATTTAAAATGATAAAAAAAAGCTTGTGAAGAATAAGTTCAAACAAAAGAATAAATACTAAATACATTAATTTATTTTATTAATAAAGTCTTACAACAAAGTTAAAAGAGAGACAAAAAGAAGTCTAAAGCAATTAAAAAAAAGGAAAAACTAAATTTAATTTCGTTGCATACACTTGGAAATCTAACATAAAAAGAAGGATGTAAATCTTTACAGACTTTATATCTTTATTGAATTATAAAAAATTAAATAAGTGTTCAACTTTACATAAGTAAACCTAGGGAAAAGTTATATAAACAATATATTTGATATAAAACAAACTTCTATATATTTATTGAATAAATAACCAAAGAGTCCTATAAACTCTAGGAACATTATTTTAAAGTTAAGATACAATATTTGATGAATGTGATAGATTAAGATAAAGTGAGATTGTTTTTAAAGTTGGGATATAATATTTGAAGAATGCGATATGTTAAGATAAGGTAACACTATTTTTAAGGTTGAGATATAATATTTGATGAATGTGATACATTAAAATAAAGTACTAATATATTTTTTAATAAAAAGAAATGAAAGATAAAATATAATTAATATTAAATAAAATAATGGTAAGAGACAGGTATTTGATCAAAATGAGATTCTAATTAGACTTGCCTTTCTATATTTCCTTATTTATTATAAATTTCAAATTTCAATATAGTCAATGTCATAAAAATAAATTATAATAAAAAAATAAATTAAAATAATATTAAACATATTTAATATTATAGAAATAATCATAATTAAGAAAGTGCAATAATATTACATGTGCATTTACAAAATAATAATGATAAGGCTTTATTGAAACAAAGATGTGCATTCTTCAAATGCCTTGGCAAAGAAACATTTTACATCTAAATATAAATATTATGACTTCATTCTTTTGATTAACTTGAAATGTACTTCTATAGAGTCTAAAGTCATGATTAAATATTTAGATTATAAACATAGATTTCAAGATGCCTATTAAAGATAAGGATAGATCTAATGCTTTTAGAATAAGGAGTAGGCTTCATACTCTTAGAATCTAGGCTAGAGATTTTAAAGCTTATCTTAACTAATGGAATAGAGAAAAACATAATATGATAACTATTTACAATATTATATTTTACATTAGGAAATAGAAACCCTACCAAGATTGATAAACCTTAATTTAGATTAACAAAATATTTTTTCAATATAATAATTTTAAACAATAAAAATAAATATTGTTAATGAAATTGATCATTTTACTAACCCACCCCAAAATATCTTGAAACAATTAAATTATTTAAATATCATGATACAAAAAAGATCAAGAATAAAAATAATTTTATTTTAACTTTCCCAATGAAAAATAGCTTCTTTTTTTTTTCAATGTGGTTCACACACAGGCTTGACCGTCGGGTACATCCACGGAATAATTTCTGGCGAACCCACTTGAAGGGGCCTCACACCCGCGGCCGCTGCGTGCCTAACCCCAAGAGAGTCGATGAGAATGGATCCCGCGACCTCACATGCAGGGAGGCCTAACTACGAGTACTCGACCGATTGAGCTAACTCTTGAGGTTAACAATGAAAAATAGCTTTACTTGGCCTTATAACTTAATTTATTTTGAAGACTTTATTTTTTTTATTTTAATTAATTTATTTTTTTAATAAAAATTATTAATCTTAAATAACATTATTATCATTAAAAGTATTTTTTTAAATAATACAATAGTAAATCCTTAATAAATCTTTAATAATAATTTATGTAAAAAATAAATATACATTGATTATGATTGATTGACATATCATAGAATTCAAAAGTTTAATTTTTTTTTTTAATTGTTATGTCAATTTATATTTGGTATAAATACTTCTTAATAAAAAATTTATTATTAATAAATAAATTTAAATTTTTATCAAAATATTTTTCATAAATATTAAAAAAATTTATTAAATTTTTTTATCAAAATTATTAACAAATTATATATAATTAAAAATATTAATAATAAATTAATAAATTGAAAATTTTAAATTCCTATAATTTAATTTAAATAAATATAATCAATTAATTTAATTTTAAAATTAACATTACTACCTTATTTTATGGAATTACTAATAAATGAAAAACATATGACCTAAAAAATATAGTGAATGAGATAAGAAAATCACTACCCTCTGGAATTACTAATAAATGAAAAAGACATGCTAAAAAAATGAAGTGAATGATACAAGAAAAGCCTTAGGTCTTTCTGGATTACCATTATAAAAAAAAATTAAGTATATACTATGACAATATTAAAAAATTAAGTATATCAAGTATTTTTATTTTAAAGTTTTTTTATAAAAGTCATTTAAAATTTAAATACTAAATTGGATATTATAAAAAAAAAATTCTAAATTTTGAGAAAATAATTAGTTTATATTTTTGAGTAATTAATTTTTTTTGTTGTTTTACATAATATAATATTAAATATGAAAAATAATTTTATAAGTTAAAGATTCAATAATAGTTTTGCATTATGGTTTTTAGTATTATAATGCTTATTTATTAATTTTTACATTTCATGAAGTAACATACTTCACGACATCCATAATGTATATCTCAAATTATGCAACATTTATTATTCTTCTACTAGTGCATAATATTTACCAAAAATAACTCATGGAAGTATGACAGACTATGTAGACCTTGAGTCACTCTTGAGATTATAAAGGTCGGTGTAAGCCTTAAATGACTCTTGAGTTATGAATGGTCCACTACATTGTGTTAATTATATACATCTCAATCAATATATCACTTACTACTTTATTGTTGGGTGCATAATGCTTATAAAAAATAGTTCTCGTGACTATGAAGGGCTATGTATGCCTTAAATCGCTTATGAGGCTATGGATGGTAGTGTTTAGTGTTAGGTGTTTCATGTCTACCAAAAATTTCTCATAAGACTACGAAGGGATACTTAATGCCTAAATCACTCATGGAGTTGTAAATGACCATGAATGATGTCCGATGCTAATTTACTTTACATTGTTTCTTACATAAGTGGCAGGTACTAAGCAACTGCGTTGCTTATTCCACTTGTTTTATTATGTATTGCTAGGAAAATAATGTTCACTATATATTGATATGACTGAATTCTCCTATTGTTTGAATTGTCAAGCTAAACTAAATATAGTAATTGTTGAGTGGGTCTATAAAATAGGAAAATAGTTCACAGAATTTACATAAATAGGTTCTTTACGAAGTTATTTGGAAATTGGAATTTAGCAGATAAATCTTTGTCCAGTAAAAGACTTGCCATTAAACCTTTCCATTTTGAATGTTCCCGAATGAGGTTGCACAAGAGTGCATACAAAAGCTTTTGCATGTCTAATTTGTGTTTCTTTGAAGGTTCTTATGATTGAAACATATGCCCTTGAATGTTCTCGAATGAGGTTGCACATTCCCGAATGAGGTTGCACAAGAGTGCATACAAAAGCTTTTGCATGTCCAATTTGTGTTCCTTTGAAGGTTCCTATGATTGAAACATATGCCCTTGAATGTTCCCGAATGAGGTTGCACAAGAGTGCATACAAAAGCTTTTGCATGTCCAATTTGTGCTCCTTTGAAGGTTCCTATGATTGAAACATATTTTGCAATGGTTTGCAAATTCAAGTAGTATAATCCTTGCCTAGGGTTCAAATCATTCCATCCTAAGGGGAAGACACACCAATGGTAGACAATGTTGATTATCATATGCTTATACTATATCAAAGTTATCACAAAAAAGCCAAGTAGCCTATAGAAACTTTTGTTGCATTAATTTGCATTGTGACATATTCTTTAAAGAAAATCAACTGAAAGTCTAGAAAAGGCTCCAAAGTTCTATTTTAGTCTATATTGTGTATGGGAAATGTGAAATATTATTTTCCTTATTTGCCCATTTGCTTTGGTTGGTAGAGGTGCAATGAATCTATGATTTTCTTGGTGGATGTACAGTTAGTAGAATCCTTAGAGATTTCTTTTGTCCAAAGATTTATTCAATGTATTCGATTTACGACAATTGAATATATCCATGCCCTTTTTACAATTTGGCAAAGGTGTAATGAATGATAATTTTTTCAAATCAACAAATAGAAAAGTTAAGAGACCTAATAACAATATGTCTTCCTATATGTAGTTCCAGTATGGCCATTTCAAAGGAGCTAGAGTGGAAAGATAGATTAATCACTACATTGAAATTTTGATGTTTATGAAGTAGCTAGGTGGTGGTCTTAGTAGTGTTGAGGATTCTATAGCAAAGAGTGAATCAAATCAATGCGCAAACACATTTCTTTGTAACCATTAAGGGAAATCTAATCGCTAAAAGCACGAGGTCTTCAATTAGTGAAGTCATGTCAAAGCACCTTCGCTCATGTGATATTAAAGAATACCCCTAATTCATCGTCATCACCATCATCATTGTCATTGTCATTGTCAACATCATCTTTATCATTTGGTCAAACTCGTGGTATTGTAAATAAGATATTTTGAGATACTGCAACAAAAAAATCATATTGATGGGGGCCAAAATTTTAGAGATAATTTAGGAGAAAGGTTGGCCATCAAGGCAACCTCATACAAACAAAGGTTTTTAAAGGTACATTAATTTTAGCCTTGAATAAATTTTTATTTGGAATATCTATTTTGAGTTATTCAAAAGGAATGATAAAGAGGAAATGGTTTTGCAAAAAGTGCTACACTAATTAAACCTTTAGAAATCTCAACCATCACCCATGAAGAAAATGAAGAAATGTATAACTTGGAGGACACAATTAAGGGATCGAGTGATAGGTTAGTGAAAGATGTTCAATTAATGAGCTTTAAAAATGATATCTAAAGTGAGTTGAAAGGAGCAAAAGATGTTTGATAAAGAGGATCTTGAAAAGATGACCAATAAAAATGATCTCAAAGTTATGAAGAGGGTAATTCTAAATTATATGAGACATATACGTACTACTAATTCATCTCCTCAAGAGGAATATAAGAAGAACAAGAGGGGATCATCCTAGTTGCATATTGATAAAATTGACAAAAAAATGGAGAACACGAGGTTTCATTCCTCTACACTTGATTATTCATCACTCTACAATCCACACCATCATGGGTTCAACTTGGGACCTAGGAACTAATTCATTCCCAAGATAGTTATGGATAAATCGAATTGAAATGATCCCATAGCATGGATACTTGACATGGAGAAATTATTTCATCTACACCAAGTTTCAAGTTTACAAAAAGTAACTATTGCATCCTTGTATCTACAACTATATCAATTTGTGTGTTACCAATGGCTTTTGTGATCATAAAGAGTATTCTATTATAACTTGGTTTGTATTTGTGGATGAATTGATATAATGTTATGGGGATATTAAGACCAATACCTTATTTAGCCAATTGACAAAGCCCAAGTAAAGAGGTACATTTATAGAGTTCATTAAGAACTTGCAAAAGTTGAGTCTTATAGTGAAGAATGTTTCATAAGATAGGTTTGTTGTACCTTTTAATGGGCAGTTTAAAGGAGATAATTCAACACGAGGTACATCTATTTGAGCATAAATAATTGTAGAATGCATTTAGTTATTGTTATAGCCATTTGTTGTTATTGGTACGCCTCTTTAATATGTCTCTTTGAACATAAATGGAGGTACGTCTCTTCTTTAGGATTTAAGGCTCAAGTTTCCTCTCTTGACGATGTATAAGGACTCGAGAAACATTTATACTAAAAACATCCCAATGGCATGGATATGCATAGTAAATGCTAATGATACCTTTGGGGGGGCACGTGTCATTGTTCAAGTTAGAATTCTTGGTTCCGAATTCCTAGAATCTTTATTTAGATATTAGAGACTGAGTTTTCTCCCCCAACCATGTCTAAGGCATCAAGATCATTAACTAGTGATAAAAACCTTTCAATGGCTTAGATATCTACATTTGAGGCAAAAAATACCCGTATGGATCGATGCATGTTGATTTGAGCCATCATTCTTTGCTCGAGGTTCCAAGGAGCTTCCTTTAGGGCCTAACACACAATTTTCGCCTGTGACCATGTCTAAGGCTTTGAGACCCATACATGACACTTAAATTATCATCTTGGCGCTGACATACCCATTGAGAGATAAATGATACCAAATGATGCCTCTTGTGGTGGTTTGAGGAGATATTCTTAGACATGGATTCCTAGACGCTTACTTTAGGGCCTAAGGCCCAAGGTTCCTTCCATGATCATGTCAAGGGCCAAGGATACCTCGGGAGGTCATGTCTAGTAGTTTGAGGTGTCATTCATGGCCTTTGATACCTAGAAGCTTCCTTTTATTGTCTAAAGCTTGAGCTTCCTCCAACCATTTATAAGGCCTACAAATTTATATCTAGACATGGAAATCTCCCAAGAGCATAAATATCCCCACAAGGAGGCCAAGAATACCCTCTAGAGACCATGCATGGTGGTTCAAGGTGTCACTCTTTGGCCCTTGATACCTACAAACTTGTTTTAGGGACTAAGGGCCTAGGTTTCTCTCTTGACCATGCCCAGAGCCCCAAGGAATATACATAGTGCTCAGAAACTCCTAATGGTACCCAAATGCCAAACATACCCTTGTGATATTTTTTGCAGTGGTTCAAAGGTTCATTCTTAGCCCTTATTGCTTAGATGATTCCTTGAGGACTTGTTACATAGGTTTCCACTCTTGACCATTTGCAAGGCCCAAAGACCCATACTTGGTACTTAAATTCTATTTATGGCACCAATATTCCCACTTAGAGGCTAAGGATACCCTTGGGAGTCCATATGCAGTGGTTCAAGGTTTTTAATATATGTGGCTATGAGATTTCTTTAGGGGTTATTTCCCACGTTTCCTCGCTTGGCCATGTTTAGCACATTAAGTCCCATAAATATTATTCAAAATCTCCCATTGTTGTTGATATCCCCTCTCGAAAGCTAGAACCCTTAATATTTTGTGTGTTGGATTGAGGTATTATTCTTTTCCATATTTTCCTAACAACTTCCTTTGAGGCCCTAGGATTCCATGTGTTCTTGTGACTTCAAGTCAAATATGCTGGTGGCGTTTTCAACCTCATCATGATAATGTTTTTGGCAGTTTTCCATTGCTTGTAAAGGATTTTACCAAGCCATTGTTAGGGATGTTATGGTTTTCTTATAACTACAAATTCTACTAATTATGGTAGAATTTTCTTCGAGCCATTGTTGGGCATGTTATGGATGTCTTATAGTTACAAATTCTATTAATCATGGTAGAATATTCCCAATGGGCATTAAGTGCAGGTCATGATGGTTTTGGATCCTTTCCTTGTGGAAAATTTGACATGGAAATGAGATCCTTTATGTTGTAGGTTTGTTTTTAAACAGAACGGGTAATTGATATTGATAAAAAGATGAAATAAAGCAGCAACAAAAAAATTACAGTAGTTTAGTCCAAACACATATATAGTCATCCAAATGATTATATGTATTTCCCTATGTCCACAAACAACTATATCACTGTATATGTTAACAAACTAACCTAGTAATAGTAGATAGAAAAAAACCATAAGCAACTAAAACTAGGTAGAACTGTGAGCACTGTTCATGACCTTGACCCGGTCTTCAACATTTTCTTTAGGGTCTTCTTCATTGTCTTCTTGCTCCTCAAATCTTGAGATAGTAACTGCTCAACATGTTGATGATCATTGGAGCCTTCAGTTCCCTTGCTTCCAAAATAATCAATGGTGCTAGATTGTTTTGCTACAAGGTCACCATGTCTGTCAAGAGTGGCCTGAATAGTGTTAGACTGAGCTTTCTATATACGAATATTGTCCTTCACATCAGTCTAAATGAAAATCTAAACAAGATATTTGAGACACAAGTTGATGAACCATATGGTCAACATCATCCACTTAAGAATCCAGTGACCAGTCAAGGAATATGAGTAGTTACATGGTGAACAACCTCTATAAGGCCTTCCATCTGTGAATTCATATGACATAAATTGCTGTGGATGTCTCTCATATCCACCTATTTTTTCTTTATTCCATAAAAAATCTCCTGAATTTTAACTTCCATATTTTCCACCGACATCCCACAAGTGCTTCGGTATCCCATACCTTCAAGATTATAGACAAAACCTAATCGATTTTGATGCCATCCAAATAGTCACAACGTGAAGCAGATCTTTTGAAAACATCCCCTAGTTGAAACCAATCGTACACCATCATTTTGCCATGCTTTGAGTTCATCCCTTCTAGAGGAGGTTACACCACCATTCCACCCATCTTCTTATCAATTAAATGCATGAGGTGAGGCTAACATGTTGAGGGCATTGTGGCACTTGGTTGTCATGTGGTGGGTATCCAACCACCTCTCACCTCCCTAACACCTCATCACGGAAGATTGAATAAATACTATTAAAATATTTTACTTTTAATTCTATTATTTAAAAACTATTTAACCCTAAACTTTTATATATTACATTATTATATATATTAATATTTTTTAATTTAATTTACTTTATTTTTTTTTTCATAAAAAAAGATCTTATATATATTATATAAAAAAAGGTATTACCTGATGTATTTACATAAAGATAACCTGTCACCAATTGTCCAAAAACAGCAATTACATCTTCAAATCAGCAAGTTCTAATTTCCATCCAAAATACTAACTTCCATATAATGTAGATATGACCCCTCAAGTATCTACCCTAGTGTATTATGTAAATATCATTTACATAATCCACCCCAGATAAATATAAACCCTATGAACCATAAGATATATCAATCTTATGCATCCATACTATATAGCCACAAAATACTAATAAAAACCAAAAAAGGAATATGTAGATGGATCACGTCCATCCCCACGGGCCACCAAAAAATGTCATATCGGCCCCAATATTGCCTGCTTCGATAATAGATCAGCATCATAATTGATCTCCCTGTAAATATGCTGGATGCTGATCTCCAAGAATTGACCCCTCAACTGCAAAATACGATCCATCCAATTGGTCAAAAGTATCGCTTCCAATTGTATAATACCCTTAAACCATTCAACGATAATTCGGGAGTCACCAGCAAGTTGGATAGATTCAATGCCCAATGTTCTAGCTAAGTAAAGTATACTCCATAATGCCAGTAACTCAGACCGTGTGTTAGTACCTATACCACAGTTCCATTTGATATTATACCTGCCCAAAAGAGGCGATATGAGTATAGCCCCTACTCCACACCTAGTGCCACCACCCTGTGAGGCCCCATCAAAGTAGCCAATAGCCATGTCATGTATAAAAACAGGTTGTTGTATATTGCGTGACTGTTGTTTCCTATAGATCGAGGGCCTCTCATTCCATAAAATCTGAACCTTGTTGACAATCTGAAGTGGAGTAATAAATATATGCCGAAAAATATATGAGTTTCGAGCCAGCCAAATGTTTGTACATACATGAAAAGGAATAAGTCTCAGCTTCCTGTCACCAACAATCCAATTTCCAAAGGCCTGTATAATATGAGTACCTTGCCAGATATTATCAGTTCCATAAATATGACCAATATGTTTCCAAACCTGAACAGTAAAAGGACATTCAATCATCAAATGTGTGATACTATCCTCCGCATTATGACAGAAAGAGCACATGCCAGGACCCTCAAAACCTTTTCTCTGGAGCATATTCCACGTAAGAATACGACCAGCCAACAGTAACCAGGAGAATATCACCGTCTTAAGAGGAAGTTTCCAGCGCCAGACCTCCTTAAACCATATAGGAACACATTCTGAGAATAGGGTTGTAACAGAAGATTGGTATGCCAGAGCCGCAGTAATAGTTCCAGTTTTCACATTTTTGCTCCAGTATAGTGTATCTTTACATGGTTGAAGCCTGCATCCAGTGTTTCTGAGCTTGTATGTATATTCTTTCCATTCCGTGGCCAAAGGACCATTAAGATGTATATCCTGTGCATCCACCCATCTCGTGATGTTTGTATCATCAATGTTAGTTCCATCCTGTGCCAAATAATATATTCTGTTTGCAAGCAAATGTGTCAAAAGAGGATTCGATAGTCGGTATGATCCATCCAAACCCAATATGGGGTCTCTCCCCACCCTTATACTCCACCCATCACCCGGTCGCCACACCAGCCACTGTTTCAGTATAGGCAAAGCTTTCATAAGTGCCCTCCATACATTTGAGATGTTCTTCTGTTCATAAACTGACAGTCTGATCCATTCAGAGACCGGCCATCCCCGAATGTACTTGGCCGAGATCACCCGCTGCCATAGGCAAGGTACAAAAATACACCGCCACAAGTTTTTTGCATTAAGAGCTCTGCCAAATTCATCGATGTCCTTTAAGCCCCATCCTCCCCATCCTTTAGGCTTTTTCAATAATCCCCATCTAGCCAAGCATATAGATGTCTTATCCTTGCAGCCAGACCATAAGAATCTGATCATTCTGCTTTGAATCAGTTTAAGTATAGCCCGCGGAATCCAGGATAGGGAGAACCAATATACAGGTATGCTCTCCAGTACTGATTTTGTCAAGATAAGTCTCCCACCAATAGATAAAAAACGATGTCCCCACTTACCAATGCGAGACTCAATCCGCTTCAGCAGCCATAACCAGTCCCTGATCTTATAGTCATTGGGCTTCAGAAAAAATCCCAGATATCTGAAACCTTGATCAAGTGGTAGTATATCAAATGAAAAAAGCTGGTGTATTACCTCCAAATCGCCAGGTGTCCAATTTGAATGATAAAACTGTGATTTATCCGAACTAATGCTCATACCCGTAGCATCGCAAAAAACATCAAGGGCAGTTTTGATGGTCTTCCATTCACGAAGAGAGCCCCCTCCAAACAATAAGATATCATCCACAAACAATAGATGTGTAATATAAATATTTGATGCCACCTCGATGCCCACAATATCTCCATGTTCAGTAAGTTCCTTAATCATCCTGCTAAAACCTTCTGCAATAAGGAGAAATAATAATGGTGACATCGGGCAGCCCTAACGCAAGCCCCTGGATGCCGAGAAAAATGGAGTGGGATGTCCATTGACCAGAATAGAAAAGTTTGCCGAGCACACGCAACCCATAATCCAATTAGTGGTGTGCAATGGTATACCAATCTGCAATAGTACCAATCGGATAAACCCCCAATCCACCCGATCATATGCTTTAATAAGATCCAGCTTCAATACCAGAGCTTTCTTATGTTTAACCTTAATACTGTGAATAGTTTCTTGAGCAATGGCGATGGCATCAGTAATCTGGCGGTCTTCAAGGAAACCAAACTGTTCATCAGATATACCCAAGGACAACCCCTTCTTCAAACGAGTAGCAATAATTTTAGTAATAATCTTATAAATCAGATTGCATAATGAGATTGGCCGAAAACCCGCAAGTGTGGATGGCTTATCCGATTTTGGGATTAATGCCACAAATGTGGAGTTTAATGAGCCACATACATTTCCCATAAGACGAGATTCCTCCACCATAGCAAGTAGTTCAGGACCCATCAAATCAAAGAAATTAAGGAAAAATTCTACAGTCCATCCATCAGGCCCAGGACTCTTTGAGAGTTCAAATACTTTCAGAGTGGAATGGATCTCATTTAATGTAATGGGTAAATAGAGTCTCTCACCATCCTATTCACCAAACATCCTCGGATACTTCATAATAAGCTCCATTTGAGCACCAATAGGCAGGTATTCCTGTCTCAAATAAACAGAGTTGAAATATGAAACAGCCTCATTCTCCAGATCTCCCTGTTTTAATAGTACAGAACCATCGTCCACATGAATGTCCTAGATATGGTTGTGTATCCTTCTGGCATTGGCATACTGGTGATAATATTTGGTATTGCAGTCACCACTCTCAATCCATTGTATTCTACTCTTCTGATGAGCCGTCTCCTCTCTCCTCTTCAATATATGTGACTGTGTCTGTGTAAGACTTTTTAGCTGAGCATGGACCACCTCATCATCAATACCTGCCGGACAGGCAATCATAATCCTAGCAATATTAGTTTCAATAGAAACCAACTCCTCCAAGTCTCGTTTCTTTTGTAATCTTTCCCAATTCTTCACCTCAGCCTTGAGGAGTCTAAGTTTCAGAACCAATAATCACATAGGAGAAAGATCCTCATCCACCACCAATGACCGCCACGTCAATCGCACAAAACGGTCAAAATTATCCATTGACAGCCAAGTCGCATTAAATTTACAAGGATAATGGATATGTTCACCAGCCATTTCCCACTGAAATACATTAGGGAAATGATCAGATATCTTAGCCTGAACAACCCATGATCGGTAAGAATGAACCTTACCTAGAAAATCCGCATCCATAATGAATTTGTCTAAACGCTTGCCAATACCAGCCGTACCCAACCTACCATTTTGCCAAGTAGGTCTAATGACAGATGGCTCCACATCCAACATACCTGCATCCCTCAACATATTATAGAAAAAGTCAACATCTGGATCCATACGCGAACTACCCCATGTTTCATGAGCAGACAATGTAAAATTCAGATCACCACTGATGATTAACCCGGATTTTCCCAATAAACCACCAGCACGAAGGTGATTCCAAAATGGAATTCGATTATGATAAGGTCCATAACAATTCAGGATGTTTATCTCCTGGTCTCCATTGATAGGCCGACCCTGCAATAATATACCTGCAGTAGATTTGTATACATCAAAAAGTGCCAAATTAGGATTCCACGCAGACAGCAATCCCCCCGATTGCCTCGAAGCATCCACAGCACTCATGTATCATCTCCCCACCACCTTTGTAAAAACTTCAATAGCCTTAACAGAAGACACCATCATCTCCTGTATCAATATAATATCAGGTCGAATAGTCTCACATACTCTACGGAGGGCTAGCAATTTAGAGGCACCCCCTACCCCACGGATATTCATAGAGAGAATAATCATTTCAAACCCCGTGCAAGGGCCTTCTGCTCTCTAAGGGCCCGTGGAACATGTGAAGTCGATGGAGACAGTTTAGTAGAATCCGTATGCCCCTTAAGTTTTCTGGCACTCCTGGTCTTCAGAGGCGAGAATTCCGGTTCCAATCCCCCGCGAATACTGCCTTTGGGGTCACATATCGGTACACCCAATGTCCCGGAAGATGGTATATCCCCCGTAGCAGGTTTATCAATCAAGATGCTACCACCCATGTATATGGGAAGTTTAGAATGCTGGAGAATATCATTAAAGAGAGGGACCACATCGGATAAAGAATCAGACTCAATAGGCTGGGCAAAATCCCCCAAGTACCCCAGAGGAGACGTGTATAAACCCTCACTAGTCTCCTCCCTCCCCACCGGAGTACATGAATCCCCTGAGATAGTCTTAGGACACGTATCAACATATACCCCAGTGGTAGGCAGATCGCCCAAGGATGGCGATGTAGAAGGATCCAGAGGATATCCCCCCCCCACCCATCCAGTGGTATAGGGGACAGAAGTATGACCTACAATTAAGACATCTACAATTTGATATTGGTTTTATCATTAAAATATCTACAATATTTAATTTTATAATGTGTTTAGTTCAACACTTTTTGAATAATAGGTTACTTTTTTGTTGTGCATTGGTTGTAGCTTGAGTTTTTGGGAGGAATGATTGTTACCCTCACATCTAGTTTCAAATGACATGTTTGTTTTTGTGGAACCTCTTTGTAATAAATGAGTTGATTGTGTAATTGGCGTGGCATAATTCCCCTTGGACTAGCCCTCTAATAAATGGTAAAAAATTGTTTTTTTGTCTTGACTTAAAAAAATAACAAACTAATTTTTTTGTGAGGCTTGAAAAAAATAATAATTCATAATTAATCGTTCTATATATTTTAAATATTAACACTTTTTCATTTCCATAAATATTAAAAATTTTCAATGCCATCAATTATGTGGGTGAAAATATGTTCAAAATCGAATCCAATCCATACATCACCGAATAGACAGAAAACACACACCACAATATAGCCAAAGAGTTAGCTAAACTCTTGACTATTTGCACCTTTTACCACAAGTTTGGCTGAAATCAAGCTGTTGAAAATAAAATTTTCAAAGTGTTGAATTTGTTGACTTGCTCTATTTCTACAGTAACACGAAGCAGTGGAGATACAAAGCACGATTTAGATTCAGAAGTGAAACTGCGAAGCGTTGCTCCAGTGTCAGGAAATGTTGCTCCAGTCTTCTGTTATTCCAGGACAAGTGAAAGTGCGAAGCGTTGCTCCAGTTTCAGTAGTGTTTTCCAGCTCTTGCACGATAGAAAAACATACAGAAAATCAACGGAATTTTCATTTTCTTACGATTTTCCGGAGGGAAAACAGGCTTTTACGAGTAGCTCTGGTTCAGTAGATTAATGTCTTTCAGTTCTTCATTTTCCACGGGAGAGGTATTTATCTAGAATTTTTGCTTTCTAGTTCTTTCCTTCTCGCAGAATTTTCTGTCCCTAACTTCAGAAAAATCGTCTGGGTCTGAGTTGTTTTTGCAGTTGTGATATTTACTTAGGTTAAACTGAAAATTTGCCAATTTGTGAAATTGGCATTCGATTCTGTTGGAAGACATTGTTTAAAAAATATGGGTTTTAGGAACCATTTGTTTTTGTTTTATAACAAAGGAATTTTTGTTTTTGTTTTTGGTGGAGATTTATTCAGTTAGAAAAACAGAACAATTTTTTGTCAGTTTTTCCTGCCGGCGGTTTTGCTTGTTGAACAAGATGGGCAAAGCTAGCAGGGTGAGAAAGGAAAGACAAAATCTTTGAAACTGCAAAGGGTTATTCTTCCCCGATGAAAGATAAAAATGATAAAATATCCATGCCCGTAAAAGATGAAACGATATGTAAATCGCGGGACGCAGATAAAGTCCCAAAGGAGAAAAGGGAAGGTGGAAAGAAAACGAAAGGCGAGAGGAAGGAAGTTGAGACAAACTCAAGAAAGGATATTACTGGCCTTCCGCAACAGTTAAATGATGGTGTCAAACAATATTCAGATTCAGTTCGGCAGTATAAGGCAACAGAAATTTCTGTTAATGAACAGAAAGAGGTCGACGGTTCTAGGTATTTGCTTGAAATGCAGTTTAAGGCAACAGAAAATTCTGTTAATGAACAGAAAGAGGTAGACAGTTCTAGGTATTTGCTTGAAATGCAGACTCAGAGAGTTCGAGCTTTTGTTACAGAGAATGATAGACTTAAGAAGCAACTAGAAGAAAAGGAAGAGCAGAGGGCTGAATCTGAATTACTCTGTTCAGATTTCGAAAAGAAATATAGAGAGTTGGAGGAGAGGCACTTGGCGTTGTTGAAAGACACTGAGGAACAGGAAAATATGATTTTATCTTTGCAAACAGAGAATGATTCTCTTGGGAATGAGAATAGTTTTTTTCTACAGAGTTTCAATGAGGAAATCAAGAGATCTCAGGAAATTTCAGAAAAATGTTTGAAGAACGATCAGAGGGTGTTGTACCTAGAATGTCAGTCATTAGGATGGCAGACAGAGCTGGAATCAGCAAAGTCAGCGTCTGATGAAGTAGTTGCTCAATTGGATAAGATCAAAGAAGACATTACTAAATTATCAAATGATTCCCAACAAATCAAAGAAGAAAATGAGGCTTTACATCAGAACTTGTTGTTACAACTCTCCATTAAAAAAGAACTTGAAGAAGAGATAATGTCAACGAAGGCTTCTTTTGAAGAACTGGAGGAATGTGATTCCAGAGGGGAACAACAAATAGCTATGTTGCAAAGCCAACTTTTAGATGTTACAGAGCAAAAGAACAGCCAAATCTTTGATATACAGTGTGAGCTTTGTGTCATGGTCATACAATTAGCTAATTTACAAGATCAACTTTTGTCCATTGCAGAGGAAAAAAGGTTCCTTGAAGATAACAACAGTGAAACAGAGAAAAAAATGTTGGATTTTGTCAACAAGGATCTTGAATCATCGAGAGCCACAACAGTAGCGAAAGAGTGTCAGTTAGCTGAGTTACAATGCCAGCTTTCTGACCTTGGCCAGGAAAAAAGGTGCCTCCAGGATGAAAACAACTCTTTAAACCAAAAGGTGCGCAGTCCAATGAAAAGCAACAACCAAAGCGGTTGCTAGGAGAAGGTAAAAAGTCAATTCTGTTAAACAATAAATTTTGCAGTATTAACCATAATTGAGTAGATTTTGTACTTGCTAAGTTCTTGTATTAAGGTTTTCTTTTGAAAGGGTTTATATCTTTCAATATAAAATTTTAAGTTATTGTCGAACTATGCCCATAAAATCAAACCAGCAATGGTTGTTTTAGTAAAATTATTGCCACAGGCACCACAATCATAATCTCTCTGTTTTTCTTGCAGTGACTCTAATGTACCAGGTTGATCATTTGTCTCGATCATCAAGGAGACTCTAATGTACCAATATTGTTTTTTTCAGGAAGAAAAAGTCTGTCCTTGATATTCTATTAAGAATCAAAGGGCATTAAATCACCCACCCAAGAAGGGTTACATTCATAGGATACAGCTAGTCATGTAAGATAACATCCAGATGCAGCTGGGGGTGAGGGATACAATAAAAAGTGATGTTCCCATCAGAAATCAGTCTTAACATGCAAATGATCAGGCACTATCAGTCCGATCTATCGTGAACCAAATGGGCAGAACAGCGGTTCAAAAATAGTTACTCTGAAATCGTAGATCAAATCATTAGCAGGGGAGAAGGTCCCCATCTAAACTTAAATTAGAAAAGCTGAAAAGAGTCACAAATGACCAATTGGTCATCAAAGTATTCAGAATACCAGCCAAGTCCAGGAGGAGATGCGAGTGCTGATTTTGAAAGACGGTCTGCTCTCCAATTGTGTTCACGATAGATGTGACTGAAGGTGAGATCGTGGAAGCTTGTAATAAGCAATTGTGATTCCCTACACCAGTGATAAAGTTCTGGAGGGGAGAGAGCTGTAATTCCCTTGGCCCAATTAATGATGACCATAGAGTCACAAAAAATGTGAGCAAGTGGAATGCCCATCATATGGGATGTGTGCAGAAGGGCCCATAGACCCAATAGTTCTGCCTTTGTATTGGATCCCTTTCCGACCCCCAGCGCAAAATCCAGGTGATGATTCTCATTTAGTAACAGGTTGTATGCAATTCCAGCAGCAGAAGTATTCGAAGCACCGTCAAAATAGCCACAAGGGAAGGTCTTCTGTGGTCTCGGCCCAATCTGTTTGGCCGATCTAATTCCCTTATTCATGATAACAGGCCGAGTGGAGCAAGAATGTAATGTACCTAACATTTGATGGACAACACCCAACACAGTTACCTTATAGCCATCAAATACAGCCCTGTTGTGTGCCTTCCACATAGTCCAGATCAAATGGTGTGGAAAATAAAAAAGGGCAGAGCTGTGGTGATAGTTGGATGCCCAGAATTCAAAGAACTCGGCAATAGGTACAATTCCAGACGGTAATCTCAGCTGCAATTGTTCACATAAACATCCCAATACATTTTTCCAAACAGTACAGCATGAAAAGAGGTGATGAACAGTTTCATCATTAGAGTAACAAAGAAGACAGATGCCCGGACCAATTTTACCTCTTCTTTGCAAATTGTCCCAAGTGAGAATTTTATTCTTCAGCACAAGCCAAGTGAAGCATCCAATTTTTTGTGGAAGATGACCTGTCCAAAGAAATTTAAACAGCCTGCTACCCAGCGTCGGTTTGTGAGCTTTTACAATACAGTCATATGCACAGTCAACAGAGATTGTACCATTATATTTGTTATAGTCCCATATTATAAAATCAGGTTCAGATGAAAGCCGAATACTATTGAGGTCCAAATTCCGAATGAAAGTATCCCATATTTCTTTCCATTCCCCATTCCACCACAAGTCTTCCGCTGTGTACCAATAGTGCTGGGCATCAGGTGAAGTATTGTGTGCATGCACAAGGTACTATATATCCAAGTCTTCAAGATATGTTCTCAAACCATCCGGGAAGTGCAGGGAGATTGGAATGCCTACCACCGGGTCGGATCCAATTAAGATATCCCATCCATTACCAACTTGCCATGTGAGGTGGCAACCCATCCAAGGCAAAGATTGAAGAAATCCTCTCCAAATAGCAAATACACCACGTGTACAAATTTTTTTATTTCTAAGCCAAGAGATCACAGAAGTCTGTTTCATATATTTTGAAGAAAGTACACGGTGCCATAGACTGTCATTGAAAAGAACTTTCCAGAAATTCTTGAGGCGGAGTGCTGTGCTAAACCAATGAAAATTTTTAATGCCCCACCCATCAAATTCCTTTGGCCAAGATAAGTCAGACCAACAAACCAGGTGGAATTTCCGACAGTGTCCAGAGGATCCCCAAAGGAAGGCAAAAGTGATGCTCCTTAGCTTATGTAAAATAGAGGCTGGTATAGGTGCAAGACCCATCCAGCATACAGGAATGCTTGAGAGCACAGACTGCACAAGAATTAGCCTTCCTCCCAAGGAAAGCAGCTTATGTGTCCACAAACAGATTTTTTTTTCAAACTTCAGTACCAGCCAATCCCAGTCCTTTGATCGGTAACTCAGGGGTTTAATGAAGTACCCGAGATATTTGAAACCAGTATCGATAGGGAACATCTTGAAGGAAATAACTCTAGAGAGACATAAGAGTTCCGGGGCTGGTATATTATTATGTAGGAGGACCGATTTATCCAAACTGATAGACATACCAGAAGCTTTGCAGAAAGAGTCAAGTATAACTTCAAAAGCAGCCCATTCCTGAAGAGTGCCATTACCCAAAAGAATGACATCATCCACAAAGAGAAGATGAGTCAGAGCAAGTGAGGGAGAGATTTTTATACCTCGGATAAGACCATGACTACGAGCATCAATAATTAAAAGACTGAGACCTTCAATAACAAGGATGAGAAGCAGGGGTGAAAGGGGACAACCTGTCTAATACCTTGGGAGGCAGGGAAGAAGTTTGACGGGGTACCATTGATCAATACAACAAAGTTAGCAGAGGAGACACAGCCCATAATCCAGTTGACCAGCAGAAGGGGGGCACCAATCTGAATCAGTATGAGACGGATAAAGGTCCAATTAACCCGGTCAAAGGCTTTGATCAGGTCAAGTTTAATGACAAAGGCACAAAGGTGTTTAGTTTTGATGGAGTGGAGAGTTTCCTATACAATGCCAATGGGGTCAACAATTTGTCGGTTTTTGAGGAAACCAAATTGCTCCTGAGAAATGCCAGAATCTAAGTAGGGTTTAATTCTGGTCGCAATAACCTTGGAGATGAGTTTATACAGGAGATTGCACAAAGAAATGGGCCTGAAGTCTGCAAAGGTCAGCGGCTTGTCCTTTTTGGGGATCAAGGTGATGAAGGTAGCATTCAGAGAGGTGGGAATGAATCCGGTAGTTCTAGTCGAGTCGACGGCAGACAAAAGTTCCTTCCCCAAAAGATTGAAGAAGTAAAGATAGAATTCGACAGGCCACCCATCTGGGCCGGGGCTTCTGTCTTTTTTGAAGGATTTAAGTGCAAGATCTAATTCCCCAAGAGAGACCAATCCGTTAAGCTCATCAGCTTTCTCAACCAGGAACATTCTAGGATAGAGAAGGATAACTTTTAGTTGGTGGGAAAGACATGTACCCCCATCATCTTTGAACATATCAGCAAAATAGGTTTGACCCAAGCCTTTAAGAGCAGTTTCCTCAGTATAAGTGTTGCCTACCTCATCAACAAGTGACCAAATAGTATTTTGGTTTCTCCGTCTCGAGGCTAACATGTGGAAGTATTTTGTATTAGAATCCCCCTGAAGAGCCCATCTAGTTCTGCTCTTTAATTGCCAAGTGAGGAGAGTGTGATTCAAAATCAGCTTTCTTTTTGATCTGAGATGGGCTAGATGAGCCATGTCATCAGAGGAGAGAATGTCAGTAACAGATACAACTATGGAGCAACTATGTACCAATATTGTTGATATGAACTATGGAGCAGTATGGATCATACATAAAATATCGGATATGAATTATGGAGCAGTATAAGCGCTAACTAAAACGCATTCAACTTACGGGAATTAGGCAGAGCAATTCTTGCTGAATTAGGCACTAATAATCCCACTTAGAGGCTAAGGAGACCCTTGGGAGTCACATGGTGGTTCAAGGGGACAATCTATATGACTACAACATTTATTTAGGGCTTAAGGCTTGAGTTTCTTTGCATGGCCGTGTTTAATAAGACCCAACAATATTATTCAAAACCTCCCAATGGTGTTGATATGCCCACTTGAAAACTAGGCATACCCTTAGGATTCCATGTGTGATGGATTGAGGTATTTTTATTGACCCTAGTTGCCTAAGAACTTCCTTGAGGGCCTTAGAATTCAATGCGTTCTTGTAACCTCAAATTGAATGTGTTGGTGTTGTTTTCAACCTCAAACTAATTATGTTTTTTCTATATTTCCATTTTTTTGTAAAGGATTTTACTAAGCCACTCTTTGGCGTGTTATGGTAGTCTTATAGTTACAAGTTCTATTCATCATGGTAGACTTTTCCCAATGATAGGCATTAATGCAAGTCATCATGGGTTTGGATCCCTTCCTTGTGACAATTTGGCATGGAAATGATACCATATATGTTGTAGGTTTATAAAGTTATTCATGGTGGATAGGTAGAGGCACCTTGGCCATATGTTCCATATATATGATACATTTGAATGTAATTGTTGTATAGAATGTGGATATACATGATTTAAGCACTTACAATTCTTCCAAGTGAAGTGTGTGTGTGAAGAGTTGTACGTGCTTATAGTCCTTTTAAAAACTATTTGTTTCATCTTTAAATTTGATGCATACAAAGAGGGGTTGGAGGTGGGAGATCAACCTTTACTATGATATTGCATCTTTTGATATAGCTTCCTAGTCTATTGAGTATGAGGGTTTGCACCCTATGCACATGTTAAAAGTTGGAATATGTGATAGGCACACATCATAGTAACTAGTTGGAAATCATCTAAGTTGGGAGGCGTAATGTATTGAGTGTTTAGGAGTAGAATTGAAGAAATATGCTATATGTGAAGGATGCCTAGTTTGGAATTCGTGTTGGTTTAAATGATTGCTGGTTAATTGCCCCAAGAGGCGCTCTACAACCCAATATGGGGGAGATCTTGTAACACTACATAACCTTATGTAACGTTAAAATTTTAATTATTGGCCAAAATAAATGTCGGCTAAAAAAAACCTAATATGGGGGAGATGTTATAATCTTCCTACCAAACAAAACAATAAAAAGATAAAAATTTAATTATGGGCAAAAAAAATGCGGGTAAAAAAAACACAATATGGGGGAGATGTTGCAATGCTCCTACCTAACAAAATAATAACAAATAAAAATTTGAATTATCCACAAAAAAATGTTGGTCTTGCACATGGTTTTAAAACCATGTGCAAGGTCTTCTAAACAATCCATGGTTTTATTGTACATGGTTTAGGAGGGCCTTGCACATGGTCATGTGCAAGGCCTCCTAAATAACCCATGGTTTTATTGTACATGGTTTAGGAGGGCCTTGCAAATGGTTTTAAGACCATATGCAAGGCCTCCTAAACAACCCATGGTTTTAGGAGGGCCTTGCATATGGGAGATGTAATGTTCATTCCTAACAAAATAAAAAAATAATAAATATTATATGGCCGCCATAAATAATATTAAATATTAATAATAAAAATATTATATGTGGACCTTAAATAAAAATATGTGTCTTTTAGTTTGAATCAAATCAATGGCTATATATAGGACACACCAAAGTTGATAGTTCATTGAGTACAATACCTAAGAAGAGGTTTGCACCTCGAGAGATTTGATCCCTCTCGATGCTTGATAGAGCCTAGGATTTGGATCTACATTGGTATATACTAGTTAGAAATTACTTATTGATAGGTTCTTGACCAGCCTTTTGCTTAACCTATCCTACATATAAACCCAGCTTCTCATGAAATTTTCTTTCCACTTGATCTGATGCATGCATGTTTGAGGGTTGAAGTTGTGGTCTATTATGGTTACTAGATTAATCTATTTCAATATTGATGCCAACATTTGTAGGGGTTTTGGATTTACCAACTATTAATGGACATCCTATCATTAAATATTTGGATTAGCTCCAAGAGTGGACCCCAATCCCAATTGATGATGTACAATGATTCTAATTATTAGGGCTAGGGATGAGAAAACCAATCATAATCTCAAAATCAATCCCCACCATGTGAAATATAGTAATAAATGGTGGAATATTGTAGTTAACACATTCATATATTGTAATACAATTTGCTTGTTACATCAACATTAGTGCATATTTTCAACATTTATGGATTATATGTATTTGTTTGATCATTAATATGTTTTTTGTTTTGTTTTTGTTTTCGGGATTGATGTAGAGAGTGAGGGACAATTGCTAGTATTTTTTAATAGTTGAACTAAACACACACACACACACACACACACACACATATGGTCGATGTAAATGGTCATTTACATGCTCATGGTTTTCATTTCTGAAATGAAGACAATCGACTCTTGAATAATGATGGAATTTAAATATTTCATGGTCATAGGACTAAAGGGATTTACAAAATAAGTTGATGGCTCTGAAGTTTGAACTACTTACCCACAACAAGACCTAGCATTGCATATTCAATGAGTGCACTTAGCTAATTCATGGCTAGGTAACACAAGAATCATTAGAAAGCACCAAGAATGTGCTCTGATACCTAAGGGGAACTCTTGACTATGGAATTGAATATACAGGTGAGTGCAAGTTAATGAGGGTCACTTTTGACACGTTAGATGCAAGAGAAAACTGAAAAATCAAGCATCCCTCAGCTTAATTGTATTTTTTGAGATACTTACACAAAATATATTGCTTTGAGTAAAAAAGATTAAATGTAGGAAACTGAATTAGGTTTCCGAATATATAAGTTTTATGTATTGAAATTTTTTATAGCTATGTCAAGTTTCATTTTTTCTAATAGTCACTTTTTATTTTTTAGCCAAATGATAAGGTATATGTTTTTGTGGGTGCAACCTTTGAGGGCCTAAATGATGACTTCGAGATACAAAAATTTGCAGGCATGTAGAGAACATATAGCACTAGTGCAGCGCTATATTTTGAAAATAAAATTAGTAATTTTTAATTCTTTTTATAATTATAGAAGTGATTATTCCTCGAAAATGGTAAGTCTTTTGTGGGTGTAGCCTTTGAAGGTCTTAATGAAATAATCATGAAATAAGTTTTTTATAGAATGTAGAGGTCATTGTCTTCTAGTGCACCATACAATTTCTTTTTAAAACGATTAAGAATTGGAAAAGTTATGGAAAAACACTAACAACATGTTTTTTGAGATAAGGAGTTAGGACACAATAGAAATTGAAAAAAAAGAGGAAAATATAATATTTTTTAATAAAAATTACATATTTAGAATCTGCAGAAAAATGCTATTTATGTTTAAGATTTAGTAAAAAATGATTGTGTGTAGCACACTATAACGAGTGCATAAACAACGAATTCTTCAGAAGCTGGAAGAAATGCCCAATTAGCTATGGTTTTTCATATATCATAGCATAGCTTTGGTATTACCGAAGCAAACTCCAAACCATACACATAGGACTATTGGTGACATGCGAGCAAGTGAATTGACATGTTTAAATTCAAATTATATTTCTCGCCCTTGTAGAATTAGAAAATGCGTGTGTGTTATAGAACTACAAAACACACACACGTTATAGAACTACAAAACGCGTGCGCGTTATAGAACTACAAAACATGTGCACGTTATGCAGTTCTATAACACGTGCACATTATGCAGTTCTATAACATGTGCACGTTATGCAGAGAAAAACATCTAACACTATATGTAAGACATCAAATGTATGGTTAATAGTTGAGAGGGGGTGTGGAAGGGTCAAGGGGCTAGGAAGATGTTGGAAGTTCAGGTGGGGATGGTTAATAGTTGAGAAGGGGTGGGGAAGGGTCAAGGGCCTAGGAGGATGTTGGAAGTTTAAGTGGGGATGGTTAATAGTTGAGAGGGGGTGGAGAAGGGTCAAGAGCCTAGGAGGATATTGTAAGTTTGAGTGAGTGGTTGATAATTGAGAGGGGGTGGGGAAGGGTCAAGTTCATAGGACGATGTTGTAAATTCAAGTGGAGAGAGATGAATGAATGGGAACATGATGGGTTACAAGGGTGAAGGGGAGTTCTGGGGATTGAAAGCACTATTAGGAGAAGAGGTGTTGAATATGTAGAGGGTTATAAGCAATACACGAGACTTGAGTGACGAAGGGGGATAAGGTGGAGGGGAGGAAGTGGGTGATGGTTTGATGAGAGAGAGGACTGGTGAATGGAAAGGTGGATATGGAGTATTAGAGGAGGAATAGGGTGTGTCAGAGGAGAGATGTGAAGGAGGGGGAAATTGAAGAGAGGGTGATGAGATACGATAAAACAGAGAATCGAGGTCATAATGAGGTAGGAGGTTGAGGAGAAGGGATACGTTGAAAACATAGAGGAAGGGAGTATAATAGAGAGAGAGAGTGAGAGATAATTATGTAGAGAGCATGTGAGAGAGAATAAGATAGAGAGGGAGGAGGGTGGGTGAGGGACGGATGGATATAGAGTGAAGGAAAGAGATAGTTAGGGAGGGATGGAAGGTGTGTGTGTGTGTGTGAGGGGGTGTGGGGGGTAAACACAAGGAGAGAAAGGGGGTAGGGACACACATGTAGAGAGAGAGAGAGAGAGAGAGAGAGAGAGAGAGATGGTGTCAAAGATAGAGGGTGGAGAGTTAAGTGATGGAGTGAGAGGGGGTTGTGAGAGAGAGAAACATGGAGAGGGAGGGTGAAAAGGGATAGGGAGGGATGGATACAAGTTAAGACATAGCGAGGATAGGGTAGAGGGATAATGACACAGATGGATGGTAATTAAGGGAGAAGGGAGGGAGAGTTTGATAGAGGGAGGAATAGTGAGAGGGCTAAATAGAAGGTGGAAAGAGGGAGAGACAGAGGGAGTTTGTGAGAGAGGGGGGTACACACACACACACACATAGATTACATGGGAGAGAGGGGGATGGGTGAACGACGGAGGGAGAGTTGGAGGGGTGAGAAATGGAGAGAGAGTGATGGAGGGAAGGATAGTTAGGGAGGTATAGAGAAGGTGGAGAGAAGTTATGAGATACGGGAAGTGAGGGAGGGACACACACACACACACAGATAGAGAGAGAGGGAGGAGCAACATACACACACACAGAGAGAGAGAGAGAGAGAGAAAGAGAGAGAGAGAGAGATTGTCTAGGAGAGAGGGAGGGAGGGGTGATGTAACACCCCGGTTTTGACCCCGTTTGCATTAAAATGTATATGATGTATATATTGTAATTAATCGTGGTGTGGAGCTAAAGGCAAAAGCCCCACCATCGATTTATCGTTTTATGTTCCGGTGATTAAAATCGTTGCCGAAGGTATATTCCATGCTAGCCGACACATTATAATTTTTGGGCATCATGTAAATATGCAATTTAATTAAAAACCCACAACCAACTATGTCTATGCAACAAATAATGAGATGGGGGCATGATTTTCCTAAGGAGTAGGGAGGGAAATTATTTAAACCTTTGGGCCAATGGGGAAAAGCCAAATGTCAAAGAGAGAACCCATCAAACCCTCAACTACCCATTTTTTTATTTTGTGCCCAATCATTTAATTCTTCCAAAATATGGTTGAGTTAGTTAATGCATGGGAATGGGGAAGAGTATGGCAGTCGGAAATTCGAATTGAAGAAGTCATCAGATTTTGGAAAACATTTTTCTGACTTCTGGGGCAAGTAAATGCTTGAGAATGCATGCCCAATCCATTACTCACCCATTACTTCCATTTTCCACACCCATTCTCCTTCACGTTGGCTTCCTGCATGCAACTGAAGTTCTTTGGGTGTTATGATTCATGTTTTTGCTAATTTTCCTCATATTTGCATGCCCAAGAATTCGTTTTGGGTATTATTCAGCTAGTGAGCAAGAAAGATTTACGTTCTCCTATGTTTTCATGGATTCTTCAATGGCTGGGCACTGTTTTTACTTTGTTGAGTGGCCAAGAAGCTAGATTCACGATTTTGGAGTTTATGGCAAACGTTTTGGCTCTCGTATTGCCATAGTCACCTTCAGAAATCAAAAACACGATTTGGGTTTTTGCATAGGTCGATTTTGGCCCTAGGAAGTCATTAAATGATTGTTGAAATCGTATTTCTCTCCCCGGTGTTTTCTCCATCTCCAAATCTGTTTTTGGGTTTCCCAATGTTTTTCCAAGGACTGATAATTGGTATTTTGCTGTAGGTACACTCTTTCCTTGGTCTGAGTTGTTATACTCTTTGATTTGGTATAAATCAGTTAAGAGTGGAAGAGGTAATTTGCCTGATAAGTCTAGTGCACGAGGAACCTCACTGAGAGATCTTGAGGGCTGATTATTCCTTACTGCACATCCTAAATAGCACTGGAAGGGAATGCATAACCTGAGGGATTGTACGGCAGAGAAGGGGATGATTCCTTATGTTGGATGTGCATGTGGTGGGAAATCCAATTCAGATCTTGTGCAGGTGTCCATAGCTCTATGGTTGAGCTCACTGGTTTATCAACAAGCCTTTTCCCCCCCTTGGTAGTCTGATAAACCCAAACATAGCTTTGGCCTGATTGAGTTTTGACATATACTTGGCTATGTGTGAGCCTGCTAGTTTCCTTTTCCTTGGGGAAATCATGCCCAGCTCATAGGTGGCGGTGTTGCTGAGAGATTAAGGATCACACTAGCCTATGGTTGGGTGGAACGTTGCAACAACATAGCTGGTTGTGGGAAGCTTCATTCGAAGATAAGTATTCTTGTGAATTTACCCATGCAACTGTATTATTTATATGAATTACGATGAACATGTTAAAATGTGTTGAATGCTTGAATTAAATGTAATTGCTTCCGCTGAATCTTAATTCTTTATGCATCTGTGTATTTTGGTTCAATGCATTTTATTTTACGCTTTATGGGGTTAAATGCTTGAGTAGATAGTATTATGGTAGCATCCTCTTTGCTAGTCGGAGGGTCGGGGACGTTACAGGTGAGCAACAAAGAGAGAGGGGGGAGGGGTGAATGATAGAGAGAGTGATATGGAGGGAGGGATATTGAGAGACGTATATAGAAGGTGGAGAGAGGCTATGT
>LPNX010870078.1:542259-606574 GCA_001517045.1 Pseudotsuga menziesii | reverse complement strand
GGGGGGGGGGGGGGGGGGAGCAAGCGATATAGAACGAGGAGGGAGGGGTGAGTGATAGAGAGAGAGTGATGGAAGGAGGGATAGTGAGGGAGGTATAAAGAAGGTGGAGAGAGGTTATGAGAAGGGGGAGTGAGGGAGGGACACCCACACACAGATATATATATATATAGAGAGAGGAAGGTTGTGTGAGAGAGAGGGGGAGGGGACACATACACAAACCCACATGTATTGTGTGGGAGAGAGAGGGGGAGGGGTGATAAACAACCAGAGAGGGGCGAGGGAGGAGCAATAGAGAGAGAGTGATGTAGGGAGAGATGGTGAGGGAGGTATAAAGAAGGTGGAGAGATGTTCTGAGAGATCGGGAGTGAGGGATGGACACACACACACACACACACACACACACACACATAGAGATAAAGATAGATGTAAATACAAAGGCAGGGAGGGCCAATGAGTAAGGCATAGAGGGATAGTGAGTAAGGCACATGCGTAGCCATAGATTCCAAAAAGATTATTTAGGGATCGATTATTGGA
The DNA here is from genome assembly GCA_001517045.1 of Pseudotsuga menziesii. Lineage (NCBI taxonomy): Eukaryota > Viridiplantae > Streptophyta > Pinopsida > Pinales > Pinaceae > Pseudotsuga > Pseudotsuga menziesii. Next base: position 606,040 of record LPNX010870078.1, on the reverse strand, counting down.
TTTCCTCCCTTGACCCACGTTGAGGCCTTAATACCCATATCTAATGCTCAAAACCTCTTAAAGGCATGTGCATATTTTCTTGGAGACCAAGCATACCTTGAGTAGGTCATGTGTGGTGCTTCAAGGAATTGTTCATTAACATGGATTACTCAAATATTCCATTATGGCATAAGGCATGAGCATATTCCCTCAATCATGTCTCTAAGGTCCCATACCTACTGCTCAAAACCACCTAATTCCACCAACATCCATATTCAAAGTCCAAATATACCTATGAGATTCCATGTGTGATTTTTTAAGGCATCATTTCTATCCCTAGATGCCTAGAAGATTTAGTTAGGGCCTAAGGCCATAGTTTACTCCCCTGACCATGCCCATGGCCTTGAGATGCATACCTAGTGCTCAACAAATGATGATGGCATGCATATCCCCATTAAGATTCAAATGATTCACTTTCAACATCATGTGTGGTGGTTGGAGGCACAATTTTGGCGTTAGATGGTTAATAACTTCCATTAAGGCCGAAGGACCAATCGTTTCCCCCCACCCATGTCAAGGGGCCTAATATCTATATGTAGTGCTAAAAATATTCTAATGGCACTAGTATCCCCATTTCAAGGTAAATGATACCATGGAAAGCTCTATTGAGATTGTTGAACACATCATTCTTGGCTCTGGATGCCTAGAAGCATATTCTAGGGGCTAAGGCCTAGGTTTCCTCCCCTTATTATGTCTAAGGTCCCAAGACACATACATAGTACTTAGAAACCCCTAATGGTTCCCATATCCCCATTCAAATCAAAACTATCAACTTGAGAGGTCATCTATGGTGATTCAAGGCGTTGTTCATGGACCTTGAGCCCTAAAAGTTAGTTTACAACCTAAAATTAAAGCTTTATGTACCAACCGTGATTAACACCTTATCCTCCATATCTAATGCTAAGAAAATCCTAATGATGGGCATATCCCAACTTAAAGGTTGAGGATACCCTTAAGAGATCACGTGTGTTTATTCGAGGTGTTATTCTTGGTCCTATATGTCTATAGGATTCCTTTAGGGATTAAGGACTAGGTTTCCTCCCTCAACCATGTCTACAAATATGTTCCTAATGCTAAGAGAATTCTAATGCACTGCATATTCTGTCTTAGATGTAAAATATCACATACATAGGTCCTATGTGCAGGTTCGATGCCTTGCTCATGGACCTAAAGCCTTAAAAACCACCTTTAGGGATTAAGTCTTGAGTTCCCCCCCCCAAGCATGGTCAAGAAACTATGACCCATACTTAGTTCTTAAAGCCTCCTAATGGTGTCCATATTACAACACAAATAAAAAATATGCTCTTGGGAGGTTAGGCATGGTTTTTTTAGATGTTGTTCTTGATGATGCTAAAATATTACTATAGGTCTTAAGTCTTGATGATGCAAACTATTGTTTTTATTCATTTCCCTAGCCATGCACCAAAACCAATTTTTTTGGTTCTCCATAACGCGTGTGCGTTTTGTAACTATAAAACACATGCACATTTTGCTTAGTCTAACCTATGTGTCATATGACATGTCAAACTCGAGCTTAACCAAGCCAAGCATTACATAACCTGAGCGCGTTGTATTTTTATGTATCTTTAGTGTCTTTCCTAAAAGTAGGATTGCATCTAAAAGGTCCCTCATCTTCTTGCACACACCCATACGTTCAATAGGTAAGTGAGCATGTAATCCAGGTGATCAAAAGTCCATTGTTGGATCTGCATTCATTGTAAGATATGGTATTGTGTCATGGGGCAACAAGAAACAATTAGTTGTTTCATTATCCTCCACCGAAGCTCAATACAAAGCATTATGCAATGTTGCATCATAAACTTCATGGCGTTGGCACATTCTTTAAGATATGGAAGAATAGAAAGGACCTACATCAATCAAAGTAGATAACCAAAGTTCAATAAAGTTGAACAATAATTGAGTTTATCATTCAAAGCCAAAGGACATTAAAATTCAGTTTCACTTTATAAAGGAAAGATATTTCACTTTATAAGAGGAAATATATAGTTAACTAGTAATACATCCAATAGGCCTCTAAATCATTGACATTAATGTAATACATTTGAATAATGAACATCTTTAAATCTCTCTTGGTGAGGAGTTGGGCCAGTTCGTTAGTGCACCCTTATAAGGCTCTAACATTGTTATCTTTAGGTCTTATGTTTAGTAGTCTCCAATAGAGGTCTCAAGGCCAAAGTAGATTATCTTGTTGGCTTCGCTAAATGGTTATTTGAGGTAAGAGCTATCCATTGAGCTGCAGAGCATTTAATACAGCTACAGTAAGCTTGATGATCGTTGGATCTTGAGCTGCTCAAGATCCAACGATCATCAAGCTTACTGTAGCTGTATTAAATGCTCTGCAGCTCAATGGATAGCTATTGCAGTTATTTGATGTATGGGTGTACTAGTAAAAAAGACACTTGAAAATCTATATGGCCCTGGTACTATAAGGCTTAGCCAATGCTTCACTTTTAAGATGAGCTGTTGGCTTAATTGGTTAGTGCAACATTATAAGGCTCTGACATTGTTATCCTTAAGTCTCATGTTCTATACTCTATCGTGGAACCGCGGAGTGAGCTCATTCTGGCAAATTTAGCTGGCACAGGTGCAAATGCCTAGAGTTTAGCGCTCTCTCTACCCATGCAATTCATTGAGTGGGTTGATGAAGTCAACTCCATCAACGAGTCTACTGGGTCAATGAAGGGCTCCATATTTGTTGGTACAATCCCAATATCTCTAGGGTTGTTTGTGAAGGGCTCCATATTTGTTTGTACAATCCCAATATCTCATCTCTAGGGTTGTTTATTAACACAAGAAGGTCAAACTGTGGATATGCTCAATTTCTGCGGCTTATCACGTCTGGTTATTTAATAACTTCACGCACTTCATAAAATTAAATGTTATAAAAGACATGGCAAACGTTTTTCACAATAAGACATGCAAACAAGCTATCAATATAGAAATGCAAAACGCCTTTCACAATCTTCACATGCAAACAAGCTATTAATATAAAAATGCAAGAAGATTTGTAGAATCCAAATCCTTTGCAATGGCCATCATCTTCTGCTATGGCAGGGCGTCAAGCTGATTATTGAATTACTCAAATTCAGTGTCAGATTGAAATATGCTGTTTCAATGGAATTAAATAATGGATATATGATATAAAAACGAGATTCAAATCTCATATATCCAATAATAAAATTTCAAGCAAGTTCAACGTTCGCCTATCTACAGCTTCACAGAATTATCCTCAAAACTTGCCCATAAAATAGCAACAGGATCCGTGAAGGGTATGTTTTATAAGATTCTGGTTTTCTGCTGGGGAGATTTGTTAGAGAAGAAGATATTTGAGTTATAAGAAGGTTTGGAGAATCCTAGCTGAAGCGGCCATGGCGATTAGATCATCAGAGAGCAGATCTGAGAAAGGATTTTATGATCCATTTTACATAGGGAGAGAAGTTCCTCACAAGAATAAGTGGGTTGAGAGTTCTCGCAAGTTATTCGATGATTTCAGCATGGCAAACCACGTTCACATCTTGAAGCCGCAGATGGTCTCTCTGAATGCGAGGAGCGTGCTTCTGAATTACGCGAAGAATTCACAATTGCAAAGACGGGATTTGGTGGTTGAAAGAGGTGAAGAGGACCGTCGGCCTGACAAGCAACTTTGATGGCAGCCTGCTCTAATAAACAGGATAGGTCAATCCACAATCTGGGATTAGGGTTTTAACTTTTAATACCTTTCAGCTATACCCTACACTGGCTGCGAATATATGCATATGTATGTATACATATACTTCACTATTTTGAGTGTGTTTTTTAAGATGTGCTTAGTTTTTGCCTATAACTCTCATAAGACTTCTTTATAACTCTCATAAGACTTCTTAATGGTAAATGTTTTGGAAAAAAACCTAACATTTCATTATTCTCATGTATAATTTCTACATTTTTTGTTAAACATATTTTTCCATAAATATTTGAAAAAGTGGTTGTTATAGGATTTCTTATTCTTTTAAATATCTTTCAAAAGTTGGGCATGTTAGTCTCATTTTTTTCCTTATCAAGAGTGGTAAAATATGTACAGCTTTACTAGTGTAAAGTGATGATGGTCTCTCAAGATGGCTTAGGATGTTTTAGTGGGAACCAACATCTAAAAAAATTGAGTATCACTTGAATTGAAGAGATATTTTAAGGTATTTACTTGTATGGTTATATACATATTGATTTTTTTTATTGTTTTTAGTGGGCTAGCTGGAATGGTTAAGTTCTATAAATTGCAAGCAAAAATCTATGAGATTAAGTCCCAAGGTTGAATGCCTCTATGAATATTGTGGGTCTCACTTTGTCCCAGCCGAGTTAGGTTGCCAAAACTGCAACTAAAAAGTTTTATCCTAGGCACCATCCTTAAAATGAAAGGAAGTGTTGGAAGGGTTTCTTGTGAAGTGAATTTCTTCTTTAAAGAAAAAAAATTGAATTTTCTTAAAAACAACATTTTATTTTTATACAAAGTATAAGATACATGTTCCTAAGTTAGTAATTTGGTACAACACTTTAGTATCTAAATGATGGGATGGTTATATTTCCTTTTTTATATATATTAATAAAGTTAGCTAAATTTATTATGTGAATTGTTGGAGATGTTTGAAGATTTTTTTTTAAACTGAAATTGAAATAAGATTGTATTAAAAAGTTGAGCACATAGATCCTTTACAGAAGTTTAAACATCATCAACATTCTAATTGAGACTAGCAGATTCTGAGCCGTAGCTAATGCAAATTCAAAACCCCCGTGCCTTCAATAAATCCTTCAGAGTTTGCATTTGAGTGGCAACATCCGAATACCCTTTGGTATGACAATAAGAGTGCCATTAAGCTCACCAAATCTTGAGTTTAGCATCAACACATCAAACACATTGAGCACCAAATGCACTTTCATCATAAAGCTTATTCAGGGTTGTGTTCTTGAAGTGCTCTTCTTCCCTACATATGATCAAGTTGCATACATCTTTACAAATTTTTTTACATAAGTGAAGTTTTTCAAACTTCTATCTATGCTAGAAGTTCAAGAATTTGTCATTAAGGAGGGATATGCTCTAATTCCTCTTTCATACTCCTATGTGTCTCCTTTGAAAATCCTTCAATCATATCCCAAATTGTTTTAGGGGGGTGTTAGGATATTTAACACTTAGGAGTTAGTTAAGATCAACTTGGTCTAAAGTCTCTTTAGGTAAAGTGTGTTTATTTAGTATGCATTATTAGTTATGTAATCCAATGATCATGATATGTTCTAGACATAGAATGATACGATGATTCATTTTCACCTCGATCTTAATGGCTATTGATCGATGGTTTATCACCCAATGAGTCAATTATCTCTATTTGATTAGCAAGGGCGATCATTTGCTTGATGATTAATTTTGAGAAATTCATATCTAAAATATGTCTTCCTTTGCATTAATATATTGACTCGAGTAGCCATTTGGCCGAGGATGTGGATTGTTTCCCTCTTTAAGGGTTTTAAACATGTAAAACATTGGTGTGTTGATATGTGATATGTTTTTGTGAGAAATTGCTTAAGGTGTTCGATCTTTTGGAAAAACCTTGTTTTAGTTGAACCAATGAGGTAGGGATATTTAATAATAATATAATCAATAAAAATGGTGTTTGTTTTGTCCCTAATAACGAGCCACTTAATGACATACAAAATGTGTTTAATGACCAATGTTCTCAATGATAATATGAACAATCTTATACTTAAGCTTTTGTATGTTATCCTCATATACTCTAAATCAAAAGAAGATTAGGAGCATTATTGTCTAGATATTGATGATGAGCATTATTGCCTAAGCATTAGAGTTGAAGACTAATTAGAAACCCAAGAAGGAAAAGAGCCAGAATAACCTTCACATACTTGTCATCATGGACAAAAATACTCCATTCTTAGTCATGATAAGGTATTACTTGAGCCATACCTACAAAATCCAAGGAAAACAAAATGAATAAACAAACAAAAAAAAACATTGTTAAACCATAGATATGGTGAAATTACATTTCTATTATTATATTAGTATTGTTTGTATTGGTCTATTGTGACCTTAATTGTAATTGTATCTGATTGGCTAGGAATTTAATTGTGACCTTTGTCTACTATATATACCACAGAAACATAGTTTGTAGATCATCTGATCTTGTATTGTGTATTTAATACATTGTAAAATGAGGTTACACCCTTAAAGACACTTATTATTCATTTATTTATTTCATTTTCAAGGCATTCGGTTAGTCTCTCTTCTAAATTTATGTTCTTTTGTGAATTTGGTGCAAAACCTTTGGAATTAGAGTTGTTTTCATTGTAATTTTTTTCAGGGACGTTTCATATAAATAAATTTTTAGGCACCTTTGAAGACATTAAAAAGTACTTGTGGTAAATGTTTTAGGTCTTGGTTCATCATAAGTTAGGAGGTATACTCCGTGGAAGTTAGGGTTTTTTACTAGTCCAAAAACTAGCCTCAAACAAGTGTTTTGGGTAAAAATATTATATTTGAAGCTTGAGATATCCCAATTAAGTGCCACCGATGGCATCGTAACTAAGATGGAACATCGTGTTTCTAGTAAGAATTTAAGAAGAAAAAAAGGAAGACTAAACATGTGTCAAGTCCTACAAGTTCACTCTCTTGAAAGGGATAATAATAACAAGTTTTGGGAAACACACCATAACTTTCTATTGGCACATCATAATTTGGTCAAACTCGTGGTATTGTAAATATGATATATTGAGATATTGCAACAAAAATATTCATACTTATGGGGGCTAAAAATTTAGAGATAATTTAGGAGAAAGGTTGGCCATCAAGGAAATTTATACAAACAAAGGTTTTTAAAGGTACATTAATTTTAACCTTGAATAAATTTTGATTGGAATATCTATTTTGAGTGATTCAAAATGCATGATAAAAAGAAAATAGTGTGGAATTATAGGTAAATATTATTTTGTGCTCACTTGGTAAAGGATTTTGCAAAAAGTGTTACAATAATTAAACCTATAGAAAGCTCAACCATCACTCATGAAGAAAATGAAGAAATGTATAACTAGCTATCCAATTTGGAGGACACAACTAAGGGATTGCGTGATAGTTTAGTGAAATATGTTCAATTAATAAACATTAAAATGAATACTAAAGTGAGTTGAAAGGAGCAAAAGATGATTGATAAAGAGGATCTTGAAAAGATGACCAATAAAAGTGATCTCAAAATTATGAAGAGGGTAATTCTAAATGAGATGAGACATCTGCTTACTACTAATTCATCTACTCAAGAAGAATATAACAAGAACGCGAGGGGATAATCCTAGTTACATATTGATAAAATTGACAAATAAATGGAGAACACGAGGTGTCATTCCTCTACAATTGATCATTCATCACCCTATAATCCACACCATCACGGGCTCATCATATGACATAGAAACTAATTCATTCCCAAGATAGGATAAATCTAATGGAAATGATCTCATAGCATGGATATTCCACATGGAGAAATTCTTTCATATACAACAAGTTTCAACTTCACAAAATGTAACTATTTCATCCTTGTATCTAGGTTCTGATCAATTTGTGTGTTACCAATGGCTTTTGTGATCACAAAGAGTACTCTATTATAACCTGGTTCATATTTGTGGATGAATTGATATAATGTTATGGGAAGGATAAGCGAAATACCTTGTTTATCCAACTGACAAAGCCAAAGTAAAGAGCTACATTTATAGAGTACTTTAAGAACTTGTAAAATTTAACCACTTATACTATGAAACGAGAACTCGACATAGTTCTCGTTTTTCTCCCTCTTAATTTTAGTAGCTATTTTTACCTCTGTTTCAAAAAGAGTTGATACCAGTATCACACATTTTCATTTTAAGGAATTTTTTTGGGCCTTGGAATCATCTTTGTCGTAAAATATTTTTAATTTATATTTAAGTGTGTTTTTTAGAAATTTAACAAAATAACATACATTTAGAAGCAAGTTACAATGAAAAACATATGCATTTCCTAGTTTTTTGTTTAAAATAAGACATTTTTATGGACAAAATAAGACATTTTTATTGACAAAATTGTAAAAAAATCCAGAAAAATAAAGACATTTAAAACCATTTTCAATGGATTTTCAGAGATTGTTTGTATAAAAATGATACTATTTTGTATTATTTTCCAAAAGTGACTATTCACATAAATTCAAGAAAAACTATACCATATATTTGTAAATAACATATTAAAAAAATCATATATAGAAATTTTATTTCTAAAATAAAGTCCGAAAGTCAAAACATTACTAATATATCTTATCAAAAAGTTGTCAAATTTAACATTTTCTTCAAGACATGAAACTAATCAACAATATCATGCATGCGAAATTTTTCATTGAAATTGGAGTTTTATGGAGCTTGGATTTCTTCAGGGACATCAATTTCCTCTTCAATTGGGTCTTCTATGTTTGCAAGATGCCCAAAGTTATCATTCCCAAACATCCCGCCTAATGGGGGTTGAGGCTCTTTTGACATCTTCGCCACAAGTGTTTCACTAAACTCTCATTTCTTCAAACCAACTTCTTGCAATTCATCTAGAAGAACTTGAATAGCATTAATTCTTTGTTTGTTGTAATTGCATTGCAGTGCATCATTATCAATGGCTATGCAATTTCTTCCTTTCTGTAAGAAGCATGCTATTGTTGTACCGAGTCACCAAAAACAAAAAAATAGTTTAGTCAAATAGCATAAAGAAACATACTTAAAAATAATAATTAATGAAGAATAAAAGAACAATAAAACTTGAAATATGCTTTCATATATAATATTATAAATTTAAGTGAAACCCATGAACAAAACTAAGACTTAATCTCCTTATCTTGAAAATGTATGTATGAGAATGTAAACAAAACTAAAGTTTAAAAAAATTAAAATAAAAAATATAAAAATAAATTTTTTAACTCTAATGTTAAAAAAAAAATACTAAACAAAAAACAAATAAACTGTAGTCTGATTGCTTTCCGCCATTGTGGCTTCTCCTTAGCAGGCTAATCATTCGATCCTATAGTTGTTCTGCTTGTTGATGGTTTGTTTTGGTTTTCACCGATATGTTTTATTTGCCGCGGAAGCCGTAGTTCTTTTGTCTTCCACCGTTGCGGCTCCATAATGCACTAACCACCCGACGTTTATGTCGTTTCGTTCACCAACGAGGAGATTTTTCCTCCCGATGGTATATTATTTAGTCTTTCTGATGCCAATAGACTTAATAGTCTCACGAAACTCGTTGTCTGTCTAAAGCTCGTCATTGCGGCTGTGAATAAGACTATCCTGCGGATGCTTTAGTGGTTTTTTCTGTCGGTGAGGGTTTTTCCCGCCTGTTTTGTGTGTGTTTTTACCCTATATTATGGGCAGTGGAGGTTTCAGACTCTTATCATTTTAAGGTTTTCACAACGAGAGTGCAGTACAGGGCCTCATTTTGATGATCAGTTTTATTGTTAGTATGGTTTACGTTTGTTGAAAAGATGCAGTCCAAATTAATGATGAATTTTTGTTTTACTTGCAGACGGACTTAGAAGATTCTTCAGACCTCAGTTTGATGATTATTGCTGCAAAGAAGACATAGCTGAAAGACAAAGTAGAAGGGAGTTGGCTAAAGAAAGAAAAAGTAAGAAGCAGAGGTGCTGCTAAAAAAGAAGAGAGTGAAGATCTGAGAACAACCGGATTTTAAAAGGACCAATGGATTACTAAGCAGAACTGATAGCAGCAGAGGACCGGGCTTGGAAATGGCTCATCAGTTACCAAGCCGGTCCCTTTTTACAAAGTGCTTGTAAATCTTAATCTAAAATGTAATGTATTGTATGAATCATGAGCACTCACAAAGGACAAAATTGTAAGATTAAACGGTTAGGGGAACCCCAAAGGTCACCCGGGGGGGCAACCCAAAGGTTTTGTTGTTTGTATAAATATAGGAGAATTAGAGGGAATAAAGGACTTTTTCCCAGAGAGATTTGTGAGAATCTGATGTAAGAATAACTATTTCCTTTTGCATAAATAAATTACAAGTTTCCTATTGGAGAAAGCTTTGTGGAATTCTTCAAATGTTGTGCCATGGATTTGCTGAATGTGAACTATTTTGTTTTCACTCTTGTGTCCATGAACTGTGAGATCGTTCTAACTCTTTGAACCTATTTTCTTGTATGAATGCTCTCTAGTTTATTCTATGAATTTTCCACTATGAGTAATGAATGTTGTTCATAAACAATTGGCTATCTGGTTTTTCAAATATCTGTAATGTTCATGTGTTTTTAAAGAAGTATCAGCTATCTGTGATTTTTCTTAATGCATGTGCAAAACACATTACTCATTAATGAATGATAATCTTGCTCCCTAGGGATAGGTTATATAGTTAGTTTTAGTTTTCTTGCTGTATGTGATTTAGATGCGAGAGAGTTTAAGACGAGAGATAAGAACCTGTGCATCACATTGTGACCGCTCCTCGTATTCTCTATCAATTTGCATTCTTAGATAGGAACTTGCATGTCATACTTTAATATAAAAACTAAAACATACACGGTGGACCGGGCTGCAATCGATAAAACCTTTTTATTTTGTTACTTGACCTATGGTAGTCAGACCGTAAACCGGACGGATTCCCCATACCAAACAGTAACAGGCTAGTTGGGAACGTTTACTGGGGAGAATCCCTTACTGTTGTTGCCTGCGATTTTCCAGGTGTCAACAGTTTTGGCGCTAGGAGGGCCACCAGTGCATGGATGGCCGAGGAAACTTATTTTCTCAAGATTATTCCACCGGTAACAGTTCTGAAAGCAATTTGTTTCCCAATCCAATTCCTGAAGAGAAGGGTAAAGAGCATTTGTATTATGTTGATAACGAAATAGTGAATGATTTGAGAAGACATGCTAGGACATATGTGAAGAATATTGGAGGATTACCAATTATCCCTGACTTACCCAGAAGAGGATATAAAAAGAAAGACTGCCCTATATTGGAAGACTTAGTGTTGGTTGGAGATTTGGAAGAACTTGTAGAAACAGCCTTACAGGAAGTTGTACAGCCTTTGAATCAAGTAGGCCTAGATACACCTTACGGTTCACCTGTTAATACTCCTGTTCATTCACCACCTCACTCTCCACCCAAACTCATGGCAGGCATAAATGCAAATTAGCCACCCAACCCACCAAACCCACCACCTGCTTGGAGGGCCAGATCACCATTAAACCTAACACCACCTTTGCATGACTTACCTTAGGCTTTCGAGAAAATGTTGCCTAAATTTGACCCAAGTGAAAATATTTTAGTAGATGATCATTTGCAAAGCTTCTACTTGGCTATAGAAGGACTAAGGGCTGGAGAACATGAAGATGTAGTCTGCAGATTGTTTCCACATACCCTGAAAGGAGTGGCAACTTCATGGTATTTTGCTATGCCTGCAAACTCAATCCCAGACTGGGATACATTTGAAAGGATATTTAGAAATAAATATACAGCCCAGAAAACTCATGCAGCTCTAATGAAAGGGTTATGCGTTTTGAAGAAAGAAAGAAAAGAAAAAGTGCATAGTTTCACCCAGAGGTTTGCTGCTTATCTTAAGAATTTTTCTGCAACTGATAAACCATCTGATAAAGTTATGATAGAATACTATACTTCAGCTTTAGGGCCTGACTTGGCCATGTTTGCCAAGATGCAAGTCAAACCTACGTTGTCAGAAACATATGAAGAAGTAGAGAGAGTAGAAGCTGAAAAAGAGAGAATAGAAGATTATCCTGAACAGTCGGGAGAAACAACTTTTGGTAAGAAAGCCTTATTATTGTCTAAGCCTAAGGAGGAGCAGTCACATGAATTTGAAGGAATGTTGAAAATGATGCAGAAACTATCTAACAAAATAATAGATTTGGAAAAGGAAAAAGAGGCTTAGAAATCTTATAAGCCTTACTATAAAAGGAGAGAGGACAACTCTCAATCTAAACCTCCTCCACACAGTCCTGCATCAATGAACTTAACAGAGGCGGGTATGGATAACTTTTGCACCTTTCATCAATAGCCCCATTTTGAGAAAAATTGCCCTCAATGGATAAATTCAATGACATTAGTAATGAATCAGCTATTGGATTCTAAACTAACATAAGTTGATGATGAGGAGGAAAAGGGTAATAAATCCACAGATAAACAAGAAGATAATGCTTTGGTTTTATGGGACTGTGTCTCACTTTTTGACACAGAAGACGAAAATTCATTGAAACAGGAATAAATATCAGAAACAAATGAAACAACAAGAAGTCAAGGTTTGGTAAGTAAAGACAACTCAATACTTCCAAATATTAAGAAATTTCGGGAGAAGATGAAGAGAATACAGAACAACAACACAAATGATGAAATACCTAAACTTACCATTAGTAGTCAAGATCCGAAACAAGTCAACATTTAAGACAAAGTGGGTAATGTCAAAGAAGATCTCAAAGCACCTGAAGGACCAGAGGAAGAACTTTCCACCAACAACCAATCTGTAGAAGAAATTGTTGAAGCAAGTGTGGGAGGTAAGACTAGGTTTAAAACCCCACCATTACTCCTAACTCTTGAGATTTTAAACCATAATGTGCACAATTGTTTAGTAGACTTTGGGTCATCAGTTAATGTCATGCCACTTGCAGTTTGTAAAAAGATTAATGGACAACCTAAACCTACTGACTAGCAGGTTACTCAGTTAGACAGGACCAATGTGAAAGTAGTCGGGGAAATGGAGGATGTCCTAATTCGATTGTCTGCAAATGAAAAGATATGTCAGTACATTGATATTGTAGTAGCAGACATACCTGATGGTTATGGACTTATTTTGAATCGAGACTGGTCAGCAAGACTAAACGGGTATTTTGCTTCAGATTGGTCACATTTGTGGTTGCCTCAGAAGGGAAGTCCAAACCAGATTAAAATATTAAGAGAGCCCTACATGAAGCACAATGTTACTCGGCTGGAGGGTAAGAATGAACCAGTGATTTCTATGTTGGGAAATTATCTAATTGAACTAGAACCAGGAAAATACCAAGCAAAAGAAGCTAGTAGTACATCAGACACCCAGCCCGATCTCCTTCGGTTTTCACGGACTGATGAGATTGATTATAAAGTAGTAGTTTCGGTTTCAGATATAGTTTTTTCAAGACCAGTAGATGTAGAATTAGATAATGGTTAGGTATTTTTCATTTTGTAGTCAAGCCTAGCCCCTTAACTTACAAGTTGCCAAATTTATAGGGGTGGGCAGAGGACTGAACAGTTAGTGGTTTAGTTCTCAAATTTTATTTTTATTTGTCTTGATTTTTATTTCTTGAATTATCTTGTACATAAATAAATTGATTTGGTTGTTTATGTTTGATTTATTTTATTTCTGCTTGTTTTCACTTTAGATTTTGATTGATTTCAATAAAAAGAGGCAAACTTTTGGTTGCATGGAGGGCATCGGAATTTTGGATTAACTAAATTCCTTGAGTGTAAGACTGTGTACTATTGTTTTATCTGAACGAATTTCTTCTAGTTCAGCAGTTTTCCTGAATGGCTATGAACACATTAAAGTCCTACTTAATCCTTGTAAAATAAATCAGGATCAAAAGGTCTGGAATACTATTTCGAGGCTCCATCCATCTCACATTTAAAAATGTCCTAGGGAGTGACAGCAAAAGGACCATGGAAAGGAAGCAGGGTAAACAGTATATTATATATAAATGATCCCATGCCAAGAATTGAATGCCAAAAGGCAAATAAGAGTCAAAAGCTCCTAAGAAAGCAATATGTATCAAAACAAAGTACTGAACTATATGAGTACAAAATTTCCAAAAGTTTTTCTCTGTGTGAGTTGAAAATTAAATATATCTCTCACACAAAAGGACACTATGGATAGATGAGCCTGAATAAAAAATTCAGAAAGAAAGGCATGCAGGAGGACTCAAAAAAGGACAAAAAAGTCCAAAAGCACAAAAGTGCAAAATGGCATGGGAATGAGGAACAAATGAATATTTATGTTTACCATATGTTACAATCCTGTGGTGTCCAAGCTGGAAGCTACCTGAAGACAGAGGTAATAAATGAAACTCATCTTCCTAGCCTCAAAAGAGTTATCTTGACTTGGAAATCTTGGTTTCCATTCTCCTAAATTGGACTATCATCAATGATTAAAAGTACATATATTTGCCATTTGGGAAATCTAGACGTCTAGAAGAATTCAACATGTTGGTTTTATTGTCAAACAGTCTATTACTTAAGGAAGAAATTGTCCAGAGATCTAGGTTCACCAGGTAGTTGCCAATTGTTGCAGCTGCAACTATTTCCCAAATTTTAAAAAAAATTTGGACCCTCCTTTTAATTTTTATCTTGCCTAAAATTGTTTGGATTCATGAACTCTGTTTTTGTTTTCCCTCTGCTACAAGTTTATATTGTTTTGAGGTCAACTGTTTTCTTGCTTTTTGGAAAATTGCTTGTGTCTGCAACTGCTTTGGGTTGTGGAGTTTAAAGTTCGATTTGAAAATGTTGTCCTTTGATCTGAATGATTTCTTTCATTGATATCAGAAGTCTATTTCTAGTTGCCGCCGCTGTTTCGGAGGTGGAACAAACTTTTTTCATCGCTGCCCAGCCGAAAGTCTTTTGGAACTTAACATTTTTAGTTTGGTTGTTCGGAGGTCATTTAAACAATGAATCGGGGCTGTAGTTCTCTACGCAGCCGCCGTTGCGGAAGTTAAATAATGAATGACCCGATCCAAAGTCATGTTTTTCGTCGACGCGCTTTTTTGTTTTATTTTATTTCAGCGTTTTTGTTTCATCACCATCGAAACAATAGTCCTTTGTGTTGCCGTTGTTGCGGATAGAAAACTGCAAGCACTCCGATGGAAGCCCTTATCTTTGCTGATTCCGTGAGTTTTTTAAAATGTTTTGCTCTTTTCGCTATCGGAACTATATTGGACATTTGATCGGGGGACTAGTCTTTGTTTCGTCGATGCACGACCTTTGGTTGTTCCAATCACCGAGGGTTTCATGTTTTGCAGGGTCCGTAGTCTAATCGTGTTTCGTTGTTGTAGCCCTTTAGCGGATTAACCATCCGACATGTAATTGTTCTTTTCGCTGATGGTTCGTTTGAATGACCCGATGGTTAGTTTTGATTTCCGCCGATTCCTTGGGTTTATTGATAAATTGTTTAAATTGTGATTTGTTGTTTTAACACTATTGGAAGCCAGTTGAAGTTTGATTCGAAACTGTAGTCATCTGTGTAGCCACCATTTCGAAGGATCAATAATAAACGTTCCAACGGATCAGGGCTTATCCTCATCGATTCCATGTCTTATTGTTTTTGTCTTCGCTATTGGAAAGTTTTATGACTTTGATTGCTTTCCACCATTGTGGCTTCTCCTTAGCAAGCTAATCGTCCGATCCCATAGCTGTTCTGCTCATCGATGGTTTGTTTTGGTTTTCGTCGATATGTTTTATTTTCCGCAAAAGTCGTAGTTCTTTTGTCTTCCGCCGTTGCGGCTCCATAATGCACTAACCACCCGACGTTTATGTCGTTTTGTTCGTCGACGAGGAGATTTTTCCACCCGATGCTATAGTATTTAGTCTTTCCGACGCCGATAGACTTAATAGTCTCACGGAACTCATTGTCTGTCTGAAGCCCGCCATTGCGGCTTTGAATAAGACTATCCTGCCGATGCTTTAGTGTTTTTTCGCACCGGTGAGGGTTTTTCCTGCCTGTTCTGTGTGTGTTTTTACCCTATCTTATGGGCGGTGAAGGTTTCAGACTCTTATCATTTTAAGGTTTTCGCAATGAGGGCGTAGTACAGGGCCTCATTTTGATGATCAGTTTTATTGTTAGTATGGTTTACATTTGTTGAAAAGATGAAGTCTGAATTAATGATGAATTTTTGCTTTACTTATAGACGGACTTAGAAGATTCTTTAGATCTCAGTTTGATGATTACTGCTGCAAAGAAGACATAACTGAAGGACAAAGAAGAAGGGAGTTGGCTGAAGAAAGAAAAAGTAAGAAGTAGAGGTGCTGCTAAAAAAGAAGAGAGTGAAGATCTGAGAACAATAGGATTTTAAAAGGACCAATGGATTACTAAGCAGAATTGATAGCAATAGAGGACCGGGTTTGGAAATGGCTCATCAGTTACCAAGCCGGTCCCTTTTTACAAAGTGATTGTAAATCTTAATCTAAAATGTAACGTATTGTACGAATCATGAGCACTCACAAAGGACAAAATTGTAAGATTAAACAGTTAGGGGAACCCCAAAGGTCACCCGGGGGGCAACCCAAAGGTTTTGCCGTTTGTATAAATATAGGAGAATTAGAGGGAATAAAGGGCTTTTTCCCAAAGAGATTTGTGAGAATTTGATGTAAAAAGAACTATTTCCTTTTGCATAAAGAAATTACAAGTTTCCTATTGGAGAAAGCTTTGTGGAATTTTTCAAATGCTGTGCCATGGATTTGCTGAATGTGAACTATTTCGTTTTCAGTCTTGTGTCCATGAACTGTGAGATCGTTCTAACTCTTTGAACCTATGTTCTTGTATGAATGGTCTCTAGTTTATTCTATGAATTTTTCACTATGAGTAATGAATGTTGTTCATAAACAATTGGCTATCTAGTTGTTCAATCATATTTAATGTTCATGTGTTTTTAAAGAAGTATCAGCTATCTGTGATTTTTCTTAATGCATGCGCAAAACACATTACTCATTAATGAATGATAATCTTGTTCCCTAGGGATAGGTTAGATAGTTAGTTTTAGTTTTGTTGTTGTGTGTGATTTAGATGTGAGAGAGTTTAAGACGAGAGGTAAGAACCTGCG
This sequence comes from Pseudotsuga menziesii, assembly GCA_001517045.1. Taxonomy (NCBI): domain Eukaryota; kingdom Viridiplantae; phylum Streptophyta; class Pinopsida; order Pinales; family Pinaceae; genus Pseudotsuga; species Pseudotsuga menziesii. Next base: position 589,145 of record LPNX010870078.1, on the reverse strand, counting down.
CATCACATTGTGACCACTCCTCGTATTCTCTATCAATCTGCATTCTTAGATAGGCACTTGCATCTCATACTTTAATATAAAAACTAAAACATACACGATGGAACGGGCCGCAACCGGTAAAACCTTTTTATTTTGTTACTTGACCTACGGTTGTCAGACCGTAAACCGGACGGATTCCCCCTTACCAAACAGTAACGAGATAGTTGGGAATGTTTACTGGGGAGAATCCCTTACTGTTTTTGCCTGCGATTTTCTAGGCCTCAACAGGTTCCAAGACCCAAAATTCCCATATCATCTTCATTTCTTCAAGACCATTAAACCATCTAGTGTGTGGGTCAAAATGATTCTTCAAGGCCTTCTTTAGAAATGGTTCATCAAGCAAGGGGCTTCAACCACCTCAACCATACTAGGAGACCTACAATGGTCAATATATAACCTATGGGGTCACTAGGTCTTCTTTTGGCATACCATGACACTATTAGAGCATGAATGACCACATAATGGGTCATTAATGCTTATCTTAACCATCTAGGGCTTCTCCGTCATCCATCAAGGCTTCAGGACCATATCCAGGGTCTTCAACACCATAAACACCATCTTCAACATCTTCAACAAGGTGGTGGCATCGAGATTCAATCTTGTGGGTATAGGGACCTTGTCAAATGGGTATAAGGTGCTTCAAGGCACAAACCCACTCTGTAAGGGGTCCAAGGAACTATAGGTGGGACTTGGTGGCATCAATGACAATCTGCGGGGCCACTGTAAGTCCATGTTGGCATTAATGACAATTTCATCAACATATGGGAACCATTAGGGGTTTCTAAGTACTATGTATGTGACTTGGGACCTTATACATAATAAGGGGAGGAAACCTAAGCCTTAGCCCCCAGAAGTTGCTTCCAGGAATCTAGAGCCAAGAATGATGTGTTGAACAACCTCAATAGAGCCTTCCATGGTATCATTTACCTTGAAATGGGAATACTAATGCCATTAGAATATTTTTAACACTAAGTAAAGATATTAGGACCCTTAAAATGGGTGGGGGGGAACACTTGGTCCTTAGGCCTTAAAGGAATTTGTTAACCATTTAGGGCAAAAATTGATGCCTCCAACCACCGCACATGACGTTGAAAGTGAATCCTTTTAATCTTAATGGAGATATGCATGCCATCATCATTTGTTGAGCACTAGGTATGCATATCAAGGCCATGGACATGGTAAGGGGAGGAAACTATGGCCTTAGGCCCTAACTAAATATACTAGACATCCACGGATAAGAAGGATGTCTTAAAAAATCACACATGGTATCTCATAGGTATTTTTAGACTATGAATATGGATGTTAGTGGAATTAGGTGGTTTTGAGTAGAAGATATGGGGCCTTTGAGACATGATAGAGGGAATATGCTCGTGCATTAGACCATTTGAGGCACCCATGTTAATGAACAATTCCTTGAAGCACCACACATGACCTACTCAAGGTATGCTTGATTTCCAAGAAAATACGCACATACCTTTAATAGGTTTTGAGCATTAGATATGGGTGTTAAGGCCTCAACATGGTCAAGGGAGGAAATCCAAGACTCAATCCATAAAGAATATTTTGGGAATTTATGGCTATGCATGTGCCTTACTCACTATCCATCTATTCCTTACTCATTGACCTTCCCTTCCTTTGTATTTCCATGTCTCTCTATCTCTATGTGTGTGTGTGTCTTCCCCCTCTCTCTCACAACCTCCCCCCCTCTCTCTCTCTATGTGTGTGTGTGTCCCTCCCTCACTCCCCATATCTCAGAACCTCTCTCCACCTTCTTTATAACTCCCCCCACTATCCCTCCCTACATCACNCTCCCCTCCCCCTTCTCTCGTTGTTTCCCACCCTCCCCCTCTCTATCCCACACAATATCTCTATATATGTGTGTGTGTGTTCCTCCCTCACTCCCCCTCTCTTGTAAACTCTCTCCACCTTCTCTATACCTCCCTCATTATCCCTCCCTCCATCACACTCTCTCTATCACTCCCCACTCCCCCCTCTCTATATATTGCTCACCCCTCCCCCTCTCTCTCCCATGCAATCTCTCTGTGCGTGCATGTGTGTGTGTGTGTGTGTCCCTCACCCTTCTCTCTATCTATATCTATGTGTGTGTGTCACTCCCTCAACCCCCCTCTATCATAGCATCTCTCGACCTTCTATATACCTCTCTCATTATCCATCCCTCTGTATCATTCTCTCTATCACTCACCCCTGCCCTCTCTCTCTTTGTCGCTCACCTCGCCTTCCCTCTCTCCCACACAATCTATTTGTGTGTGTGTGTATCGCTCCTCCCTCTCTCTCTATCTCTATGTGTGTGTAGCTCCTCCCTCTCTCTTTATCTCTATGTCTGTGTGTGTCCCTCCATCACTTCCCATATCTCATAACCTATCTCCAGCTTCTCTATACTTCCCTCACTATCCTTTCCTCCATCACTCTCTCTCTATTTCTCCCCCCTCCCATTTCCCTTTGTCACTCATGCATCCCCCTCCCTCCCATATATTATGTGTGTGTGTGTGTGTCCCCCTTTCTCTCACAAAATCCTTTTGTCTCTCCCTCTCTCTCCACCTTCTATTTACCTCCCTCACTATTCCTCCCTTTATCAATCTCTCCCCCCCTTCTCGCTTAATTACCAACCCTTCGTGTCATTATGCCTCTACCCTATCCTCTCTCTCTCTCCCAACTTGTATTCCTCCCTCCCTATCTCTTTTCACCCTCCCTCTCCATGTTTGTCTCTCTCACAACCTCCCTCTCTCGCCATCTCTCAACCATCCACCCTTTGTCTTTGACACCATCTCTCTCTCTCTCTCTCTCTCTCTCTCTCTCTACATGTGTGTCCTTGTCCCCTTTCTCTCCTTGTGTCTATCCACCCCCCCTCCCTCTCTCTCTCACACACACCTTCTATCCCTCTCTCACTATATCTTTCCTTCACTCTATATCCATCCCTCTCTCACTCACCCTCATCCCTCTCTATATTATAATATCTCACACCCTCTTTACATCATTATATATCTCTCTCTCTATTATACTCCCTTCCACTATGTTTTCAACTTATTCCTTCTCCTCAAACCCCTACCTCATTATTGAACCCTATTCTCCGTTTTATCGCATCTCATTCCCCTCTCTTCAATTCCCCCCTCCTTTTCCTCTCTTCTCCAACACACCCTATTCCTCCTGTAATACTCCATATCCACCTTTCCATTCACCAATCCTCTCTCTCATTAAAACATCACCCACTTCCTCCCATCCACCTTATCCCTATTCGTCACTTGGGTCTCATGTACTACATCTAACCTTATAGTGCTCTCAGTCCCCACTCTCCTTCACCCTTGTAACCCATCATGTTCCCATTCCATTCATCTTTATCCACTTGAATTTACAACATAATTCTAAGACCTTGACCCTTCCTCATCCCCTCTCAAACATTAACCATACTCACTTGAACTTACAACATCCTCCTAGGCCCTTGACCCTTCTCCACCCCCTCTCAACTATTAACCATCCCCACTTGAACTTACAACATCCTCCTAGGCCCTTGATTCTTCCCCACCCCCTCTCAACTATTAACCATCCCCACCTGAACTTCCAACATCCTCCTAGGCCCTTGACCCTTCCACACCCCCTTCTCAACTATTAACCATACATTTGATGGCTTTCATATAGTTCTAGATTTTTTTCTCTACATAATGTGGATGCATTATAGAACTACATAAAGTGCGTGTGTTTTTTAGTTCTATAACGCACATGTGTTTTGTAGTTCTATAATGCGCACGCACTTTGTAGTTCTATAACGCGCACACGCTTTGTAGTTCTATAACGCGCACACGTTTTGCAATTCTATAAAGGTGGGAAATGTAATTTGAATTCAAACATGCCAATTCACTTGCTTGCATGTCACCAATAGTCCTATGTGTATGGTTTGGAGTTTGCTTAGGTAATACCAAACCTGTGCTATGGTAGATGATAAACCATAGTTAATTTGACATTTCTTCCAGTTTATGAAGAAATCGTTGTTTATGGAGTCGTTACAGTATGCTACACACAATCATTTTTTATGAAATTTTAAACATAAATAGCATTTTTTCTGCATATTCTAAACATGTAATTTTTATTAAAAAATATTATATTTTCCTATTTGTTTCAAATTCTATTGTGTCTTGACTCCTTAACTCAAAAAACATGTGGTTAGTGTTTTTTCCATAACCTTTTCAATTCTTAATCGTTTTAAAAAGAAATTATATGGTGCACTGGAAGACACTGACCTCTACATTCTATAAAAAACCCATTTCATGATTATTTCACTAAGACCTTCAAAGGTTGCACCCACAAAAGACGTACCATTTTCGAGGAATGACCACTTAGATAATTAAAAAAAAATTAAAAACTACTAATTTTATTTTGAAAAATAGCAATGCACTAGTGCTATATGTTCTCTACATGCATGCAAATTTTTGTATTTTGAAACCATCATTTAGGCCCTTAGAGGCTGCACCTACAAAAACATATATACCTTATCATTTACCTAAAAAATAAAAAGTGACTGTTAGGAAAAATGAAATTTGACATAGTTATAAATATTTTTAATACATAAAACTTATATAATGGGAAACGTGATTCAATTTCCTACATTTAATATTTTTTACTCAAAGCAAGATATTTTGTATAAGTGTCTCAAAAAATACAATTAAGTTGATGGATGCCTGATTTTTCAGTTTTCTATTGCATCTAATTTGCCAAAAGTGACCCTCATTAGCTTGCACTCACCCTTCCATGATCATGTCAAGGGCCAAGGATACCTCAGGAGGTCATGTCCAGTGGGTTGAGGTGTCATTCGTGGCCTTGGATACCTAGAAGCTTCCTTTTAGTGTCTAAAGCTTGATCTTCCTCCAATAATTTATAAGGCCTACAAATTAATATCTAGACTTGGAAATCTCCCAAGAACATAGATGTCCCCACAAGGAGGCCAAGAATACCATCGATAGGCCATGCATGGTTGTTCAAGGTGTCACTCTTTGTCTCTTGATACGTAGAAACTTGTTTTAGGGACTAAGGACCTAGGTTTCTCTCTTGACCATGCCCAGAACCCTGAGGGATATACCTAGTGCTCAAAAACTCCTAATGGTACCCAAATGCCAAACATACCCTTGTGAGATTTTTTGTGGTGGTTCAAGGCATCATTCTTAGTGCTTACTTCTTAGATGATTCGTTGAGTACTTATTACATAGGTTTCCACCCTTGACCATGTGCAAGGCCCAAAGACCCATACTTGGTACTAAAATTCTATCTATGGCGCCAATATTTCCACTTAGAGGCCAAGGATACCCTTGGGCATCTATATGTAGTGGTTCCAGGTGTCAATATATATGGCTATAAGATTTCTTTAGGGATTGAGGCCCACATTTCCTCGCTTGGCCATGTTTAGCACATTAAGTCCCATAAATATTATTCGAAACCTCCCAATTTTGTTGATACCCCCTCTCGAAAGCTAGGGATACCCTTAGATTCTGTGTGTTGGATTGAGGTATTATTCTTGTACCTATTTTCCTAATAACTTCCTTTTAGGCCTTAGGATTCCATGTGTTCTTGTGACTTCAAGTAAAATATGTTGGTGGTGTTTTCAACCTCAACTTTATAATGTTTTTGATAGTTTTCCATTGCTTGTAAAGGATTTTACTTAACCATGCTTAGGGATGTTATAGTTGTATTATAGCTACAAATTCTACTAATCATGGTATAATTTTCTTTGAGCCATTGTTTGGCATGTTATGGATGCCTTATAATCATGGTAGAATCTTCCCAATGGGCATTAAGTGCAGGTCATGATGGGTTTAGATCCTTTCCTTGTGGCAAATTTGACATGGAAATGAGATCCTTTATGTTGTAGGTTTGTTTTTAACTAGAACGAGTAATTGGTATCGATAAAAAGATGAAATAAATGAGCAACAAAAAAGTTAAAGTAGTTTAGTCCAAACAAGAGAGTTTTTAAAGTTTTTGCAGAAACCATTAACCCCATATACAACCACCCAAATGATTATATGTATTTCCCTATGTCCACAAACAACTATATTAATGTATATTTTAACAAATCGACCTAGTAATAGTAGATAGGAAAAAAACCATAAGCAACTAAAACTAGGTAGAGCTAAAACATGTTATACAGCTTGTGAGAACTTTATTCTCAAAACGAGAACTCTAGCCATAATAAGACCTATTTTTGTGGAAAAAACACCTCCAAATCAAAACATTGTTGGCCTAGTGGAGACATGGTTGTGGGAGATCCCATGGGGAAAACATGGAAGTGGCTGGTAGAGCTTATTCTACCATTGCTATTGCAAATTATAAAGGTAAGAAATCTCATCTTTTCGAGGTTTCTAGTTCCTACTTTTATACAAAAAGAGAGGTAGATTGGCCAACCTCGGCCAAGGGAACAAAATATTTTTTTATCTCCTAAAAAAAGCTTAGTAAAGTATGAGGTGTTGTTTTGGGTTAGAGAGTTTTGAAGGATACAAGTCTAATGCACATGTTAGCAATTTGACATTTGTAATGGTCAAAGAAAACAATCCACAATTAATGATTTCAAGATATATTTGCCTCACATCTAGGATCACTAAGTGGTATGGTTGAAAATAGATGCCCCTTCATTTTCCTTCCATAGCTAAAGTAATTGAAGAAGACCCATCAAAAAGTTCACTCTTGAATACTCCTTACACCTCTAGCAACATCATTGGTGATTTTGATTCCCATGTGGATGCTAAATTAAAGTAAGCATTTTAATGAACAATGAAAATGTGAAGAGTTCTCATTTTCCTTCATACCTCCTATAGAGTTAGTGACTTGCACAATAGAGAAGAGACCTCTTCCTTTGAAAACCTCTTATATTACCGCTCTCAACTAATATTCTCACATGTTATTCTATTTTAATGAGGATACCTCAGTGATTATCCTCCAAATGGACTAATGGATTTTCAGAAATAAATTGCAACAACTGACAAACATTATCATCTATGCATATTATGTTTAAGAAAATAAACAATATGTTTAAGAAATATGAACTTTTCATGGTTCTCGAAGTAATAAAAGTCTATGTTACTAGAAACACAACACCTCCATTTCCTTGAAACATACAAGGAAACTTTTACAAAGTGGAAATGGTGTAGAAATTTCTTGGAAATGCCTCGAAAATTTTCTTATAAGATTTTAGTTTCTTGAAACTTTTTTTTTAGATTTCCAAGTTGCCTCCTTTAGTCAAGTTACATTTAAAACATAAAATAATATTTCTTGATATTTAACTAGTGAGGACTACCGTAGACCAAATTTTGAAGAGGGGAAAAGGTAAAACAAAAATAAAAGAAAAAGACTAAATTGAGAGAAGGAATATCAAACTCGTTTCTTATAGAGAAACAACTAGCTTTAAGAGACTAGGAGTGGATTTTTCACAAGGAGGAAGAAGAATGATAGTTGACATTGATAATGACTTGGCTCAGAGTAGGTCATAAGAATATTAAAAACTAAGCCATCAAAAGTGCAACAACTAATCATTTCTCTGGCTTAATATTAAGGAAAGATCTTTCCAGTGTGGGTAGAGAAAATACCTTTATGTAGCATTAAATACATTTTTGAAAAAGTAGGAATGGTCCCACCATCTATAGAATTACTTTTTTTAAGGAGGATCTGTTAGGAGGCAAGGGCCCACCTTGTCATCGAGTTCACCCAGTTTGAATAGCTATAGAATTTTGTAATTCTTTTGGTGTGATAATTTGTTGATACAATGCATGTTTATGGATTATGCGAGTAGTGTGTTGTTGGATCAATTAGTCATCTATAGCATTAATACATTGCTGAAACAATTAGTTAATTAAAGTGTGTGAATCCTACATTGCTGAAAGAATTGATTACTTAGGGTGGTTGATCTCTCTTAGGGCATGCAAGTGATTTTTTGATAATTAGAAGTGCCGAAAAAGATTTAATTTCTTGCTGAATTGATATCATAGGTTGAATTTGTTTTACTACTGAAACAAAGCTAGATGAATGTGTGGTTGTAATTCATGGTCAAGTAGAATTGATAATTATGTAGCTTGTATCTTTCATTCTTGCACAAGTGGTGATTAGATTTAACTTCTTCCAAAAGTTATATAGGATTAAATTATATCTTTATGAACACTTCTATATTTATATTCTTACTAGAGTAATTTCATTTTTCTACAAGAAGTTCTTTATTCTTGAAGATTAAATTAGTAGTAATTCTTCTTGAAGATTGAATTAGAAGTTAGAATTAAGATGATTTGTGAGAAACAAGTCACATAACAATTACAAGAACTAGGTTGTTCAATTTAGCATTGGTTGATTTGAGTGATTGTATGAGAATTAGTGTAAAAAAGAATTGAAATAATACAAAGAGAAACCTATTAGAAGGAAAAGGGAAAGCACAATGAATTGTGATTTCTTAGGAATCAAAGAGATGGTGAACCTTCTTGGCAAAAGATTCACCAGTATTTTATAAATCAATTCGTCAGTTTTTACAATTTTTTATAATGCAGTGAAATGTTTACCAATATTTTACAATATCTTATAATTTAGTGAAAGAGATATTTTACAGCATTATATAATAAAATAAAACATTCGCCAAAACATTTATATATAGACCAATTTTATATAAGTCTATATATATATATATAAATCTAGTGGTTCTTAAAATCATCCTAACAAACATTGCCAATTACGTTAAAATTCAAACAAAGCTTCTCAAAACAAAGTCAAACATGATTAAAAACGAGTAAGTTTTGGACCAAGACTATCGATAAAGGTTAAAATGAGTTGAGAAAAAATTAAAAAAGTTTCAAAACTTGAACAAGGGGTTTGAACAAAGTTGTTAACCAGCGTTAAAAAATTGTTAAAAATAGTAAAGACAAAATTAATTAAGTTTTTATACACATGCTCTCAATTAGAGTTTAAAATGATTAGAGACCAAATCGGTTTAAAATTATTAGAGACAAATTTATAAAGGTTTCGAAAAGATCTGTCAGGGTTTAAAATATAAAAAAATGAAAAATATCTGATCCAGCCCAGCCCTTATGCGGATTCTGAAGAATGACATGAGAATGCCGAGGAGGCATTGGCACTGTTTTACCAGATACAAGGGCCAGAATTTGCAAGTGTTCTACCGGTGTGTGCCCTTTGGGTAAACTATTGTGGGGAAGGAGATAGATCGAGATATAATTAGAAGTCAGATGTCTATGTGGAGAATGCTCTTGTAGAGATGCATGCAAAATGTGGGAGTATTGAGTTTGACAAAATGCCTCAACGGAATGTGGTTTCTTGGAATGCAGGATATATACACAATGGGTATGTCGATGAGGCAGTGAATGTGTTTGAGAAAATATCTGAATGGGAGTGGGAGTTTGGTGTCGTGGAATGTGATGATTGCAGGATATGCCCGGAATGTGTATTTTGCGAAAAATGGGCTTGTTGAAGAGGCCGTGGAACTCTTTGAGAAAATGCCGGAACGAAATTTGGTTTCGTGGAATACGATAATTGCTGTATATGCACAGAATGGGCATGACAATGAAAGTGTCGAGTTTGAATTCCAGTGCGCAAACCTTTGTTAGTGTTGTCCTGGCGATGTCAGCTTAGCGACTCTGGAACAGGGCAGGGAGTTCCACGAAGAAGTAATTTGAGATGGATTTCAGTATGGTGGCTTTGTGAGGAGTACACATGTAGACATGTATGCCAAATGTGGAAGTATAGAGACCGCCCGCCATGTGTTTGACGAAGTGCATCCACGAGGTGTGGTATCCTGGACAGTGATGATAGGAAGATATGCCATGAACGGTTGTGGCAGGAAGACATGCCATGAGCAAATGCAGTACTCTGGCACAAACCCAGATGATGTGACTTTTTTTTGGCGTGTTGCCTGCTTACTGCCATGCAGGTCTGGTGGATGATGGCCTGCGATACTTTGATTGCACGGTTATTGCATCACACCAACTATGGAATACCATGGCTGCATGGTTAACCTTCTTGGGCGTGCTGAGCGGCCGGATGAGGCACACGACTTCGTTAATAAACTGCCAATAAAACCTGATGCTTTTTTGTTTAGGTGTTTGCTTGGTGCGTGTAAAAGCCATAACAATATAGAGCTAGGTGAACATGTGGAAGATTGTTTTTTTAATCCGAACCTTAGTGACGGTGTGCATTATGTGCTTCTGTCAAACATTTATGCCACAGCTGGCAGATGGTATGACCTTGAAAAGGTGCGGAAAGTCATGAAAAACAGGAAGATTGAAAGGGATCCTGGATGCAGTTGGATTGAGATCAATAAACAGGTTTAACTTTTCATGTTGGGGACAAAACACACCCAGAAGTACAGGAAATTTATGCAATGTTAGATCAATTGTCTGGGCAGATGAAGGCTGCAGGTTATGTGTCCCACAATAACTGTGATGAATGATTTGGATTAATAGCAAAAGGAAAACAACTTTTTGGCACCAGAAAAAGAAGCTGCCTATGTCATTCAGGTTTGCCAACACATCATAGCGTATCACTATCTGGATTGTCAAGAATCTTCTCTTGTGTTGTGACTGCACTTCTGCCACCAACTTCATCTCCATGATTGTTGAACAAGAAATTACTGTTCAGTATGCTGACAGTTTCTATGCTTACAGAGATGAATGGTCATAGTGGAACTGTTCCTGACTTGAAGCAAAATGAAACATAAACATAAGTCCAGGTAATCATTGTCAGTTATGTGCATTGATAGCCCTGAATTTATTTGCACCATATATTATTATTTGTTTCTTCTAATCCCTAACTCTGGGGGAGTTGCTGCTTATTTTTGGCCTGAAGTGGAAAATTCATTACCTGATGATACTCTGTGCAGATATGTCATTTGGAGAATTCAATTTTCCAGGAGTAGGATTTTCTTCCAAGATATCATGAATATGCCATAATAGATCTCTATCATTGCTATCTTCTCTGGAAATCCCATATGGGGTAAAATGCTGGATGTGACTAACGGCTGGATCTGGCTTGATTCTGAGGAGTAGATTTTGATAAAAATGCCGCAATTGGAGCAAGAGTATCAAGAAACGGACAGAATCAAGGTATCTTCTAGTTTTATTATGTGAATATTAGAGTTGGAAACGAGGGAACTTGTTCTAGCAGACACAGGGGCTTTGGGCCTGTCATATAACTTCAAATGTAGTGATGGCTACAACGAAAGGTTCACATGGAAATATAGCTACAATAAAAGACTTGGTGCTGATCACTAGGCATCGACCATCTTGATATAATTGTTTAAGCCTCTTAGAAAATTTCAGGATGGCTGAAATTGAATGTCACACATGCTTTTGCCTATGGACATATTTTACAAAGATTTGGGTGGATTGTACTGAATTTGCAATGCTGTTGTCTATGGTGGCAATCAACACTTGTAGACAACTAGATGGACCTTGCAGTAATTAGAACATCGCTTCTGTTAGGCGTAAACCAATCCCCAGCCAGAGCTCTCCAGAAAAATAATTATTTAACCCTCTTGTAATGGTATTAAGTTCACTATTGCATAGTTCTTTCTATTATAGTTGAGCCACCTAACAACCTGTATGCTTCAGGTACCTGCATATTACTGAATTATTTCTGCAGCCATTTGCAACATATCCAGTTGGAGAGGGGAAACATCACTATCCATGTCATGGAAGTTTGATCAGCCTTCTCATAGCTTCGGCATGAATGGGAAGCTCGTCGTTACTTAAATACTGACAATTGTTTTTGGAGTAACGTTTGCTAGCTGTGACACTTTTATCTATTCTGGGAAAACTTTTAACTCCTATTTTAAAATTTCTCAAATCTTCAATAATTACTCAATGTTGTTTATAGCAATTGAGGTTAGAGTTTGGGCAATTATTCTTTTAGACAGTTTAGGAGAGATGGACTTGAGCTGAGTCTAGACATAGTGCATTTAGAGTTTGATGAGCAGTTGTGGGCACTAATTGGTGCATTGCCTCTAGTAGGTTTTGTTACCCCTTGATTAGCAGGGGTGATATATTGATCAGTTATGGTTTGTGATCACATCACAGACATTGTTCCTGAGATGAGATCTGTGGCTTCCCCATAGATCATTGGTCAATGATCCTTTCAGCTTGTTCAGTCCAGGTGCCTTGATGTACTTAGTTGGAGACTGTTAGATGTGCTACTGCTGTGAATATTTCTCACCCTCATTGACACTTGGGATATTTATTTCTTATATTGATTTGACCGTGGGATGTTGCTTTTATGCTTGGATAATGACTCAACGCTTAAAATTGTTACTCATTACTTAAGTGGTGTTGTCATAATTCTGCCTTAGAGTAGTGTGTCATTCCAAAGGTTGAGTTGAACCCTTGTGAACTAAGTAGGTTATTCATCCATTTCATGACATTTTGCCCAGCCATTTTTCATTTTGTAGCTATTTCATCCACCGCCCTCATTTTTCCCTTTGTAAGTGATCTATCGTAAGTAATGAATGTAAGTGGTCTCATATGTTCATAATTATTCGAATGTATGAATGCCTAAATAAAAGATAAAGGAGTCTGGTACTCTAAAGTTGATGTTGCTAAACTTAAATTAGAAAGAGCACGGGAGATATTCTCCCTTCAAAACCAACCCAGGTTCCCTTGTCACAGGTTATCGAAGCTAAATCTAAAGAAAAAGGACTAAGCCAATGAAAAGGCGAAAGAGAAATAAAAAGAAAAAATATTAAAGAGATCACAAAAAAGAGGCACAAAGATGGGTGACTCATAAAAGCACTACCTTCTAAGGCATACATGTGGAAGAAATATCTATAACCCTAGCTCTCGAAAGCTAAGGGTAGACTTATTACTCTTAGATTTTTATGTTGGTTAACTTGTAAAGATCCCTTTCTTCCCTAGGCAACACATTCATTTCACCACCTCAGCTAACTTAGGAATCTAGGTAATTTAATTTGGCTTAGGATTTTCACATGAAAGAGGGTTTAATGTTGTTAGCACCATAGTTTTGGTATTGTTTTAATGAGTAAGAGAGTAAGAGTTAGAGAAATCATTGAGTTATTAAAAAGGTGTGATGGGAATTATTTCATGTATTATCTTCATAAATATATCCATTTCTTAAGTTAAATGTTGGTTGATCCCTTTTGCACTAGAGTGCTATATGTATTTTCATAATATGGCACTTATTGTGGTTCATTATGATAGTGACTAGGTATATTCTATGGAGCGCTCCCTTTGCACACTCATTTGGAAACTTACACTTGGCACCTAGGGTCTTTAGGATGGGGCTAAGTTGCATTGAAATGGATGTGGGAACGAATACGGATACAGAGAGGGAGACAGATACGACAAATTTTGAAAAATGTCGGATACGATACGGCAAACGACAACAGACTTATATATATATCAAAAAGGTCACGAGACATACATACTTTAGATCACCATTCATCAATGAGATTTAAAGGTAGTCATGTTATTTATAACAATTAAAATTAGCAAACTCAAATATTGTCTTAAACAATATTCTTCTATCTCAAGTGCCATAGATAAGTCGCCCACTGGCAAGCATTTAAACAAGAACATGTCAACTACCTCTAAACATCAATTTCAAACCCTAAAATTACTTGATGGATGTATCCAAATGTTACAATCTAACAATTATTACATTTATTGCACCTCTAGAAAAGTGTTGAAATTTGTGATTAAACACAATTTTTGATGTAAGCCAGAGACTCAACTATGTTGTATTTGGTTTGGTTTACTCACTAGTGAGACAATTAACTAGGCAAGTGAGAGTCGTTTGACCAACCGACTGGTTAAAAAAATGACTAACCAATTGGCTCATAAAGGGCCTAAATTCACAAGATTGTCTATGATTTGCAACCAACTTGGATATTCAAATTTGACATAATCAACCATGTTTTAAGGGGGATTAATTAAGCACTCAAGTATAAATAAGTGAGCTCATGTTTTAGTGCAACTTAGGTGTGACTATGATGACATGCAATATTGAACTCTATGCCATAATACTATCTCTAGACACCAATGAGTTCCCTTGGATATGTTGTTTACATTTTATGGTTTATACTAATAAAAATGCTTGAAATGAGATTAAAATCTCATATGCAAAACTGACTAAACGAAGCACCATCATAATTCTCTCCACAACATAAGGATAGGGATATGAGTGTACTAGCAATGGAGTAAATAAGGCCATAGTTCAAGGGTTCATACTAATTCAAAAAGGAAAAGAAGAAAACTGAAGCTTGTTGGAAGATTATTGGAAATATGTGTTAGTTTATGTAACCCTTCATAAATGTAGTACGCTATGATACCGAACATGTCCATATAAGCCATTGTGTCCTGTGTCATCATGTTGGACACAGACACGTCTTGACACGATGTCAGACGCTTGTTTTGGACATGTCCTATTTTAGGACACGTCCAAAACACTTGTCAGACACCGTGTCAGGATGTGTCCTAAAAACAGGACACCATGTTCGACACTGTGTCAGGACGTGTCCTAAAAACAGGACACCGTGTGAGGACGTGTCCTCAAAACAGGACACTTCTAACAAAAAAAATTGTAAAAAACAATTTTATCCTCATTCATTCACAGTTTTTAGTGAGGATTGAGCTCTAAGAGGGTTTTTATTTTTGCAAGTGAAGAGCATTAGAAGGTTTTCCATCTTGATCTACTCTATTTTGTATTTGCTAGTGGCATTTCGACATCTATGTAATACATTTTGATTTCAATGACTTAATGAGAAATTTTTTGAGTCTATGAGAACCCATTGCACCAATGGAATTATATCCTCCCAGGTTTGTCATCCTTCTCTCTCTGCATTTTGTGATGTATTTTTATTATTTTTCCATATACATTTACATATTACATTGTTTGGCTTTTATTTGTGATGTATTTTTATTATTTTTTCATGTACATTTAAATATTACATTGTTTGTCTCTTAGCCTCTCAAATCAGGTCAAGGACCACACCAACAAGTATTCTGCAGGGGTATATTCCACAAATAATATTACAAGGGGATTCATTTCACATAGGGGAGGTTACCCCTTATTTCTATTCCTACCCATGAAATTCAATCTAAGTGGCATCATCATTGTAAGTGACGTAATCTAAAATATAAAGCATGTAGATAGATGAGATTCTTCATTCTTCCATATATTTAAAGCGTGTATATAATCTTTAAATATAATTTAAAATATAATTAATAGATGAGATTCTTCATTCTTCCATCTCGATCCACCCCTTTTTGTATTTACTATTAGTATTACACTATTTAGCATTTGCCAATGGCATTCTGAGATCTATGTAATACATTTTGACTTCGATGACATAACGAGAAATATGGTTCTAACTCTTGAGTATTGACATCTTGATCTATGACATTCATGAGTATCATGAATTATCTATGTGTCTCATAATCTCATTGTGATTACTGATTTGTAAATGTATAACTACTAATGTTAAATGTGCATTGATTCTGATTTCTATTGAATATTTGTAAAAAATTGGATCTATATATTAATGTGTCCTATGTGTCCCGATTCTGGGGGTTACCATGTCCATGTCGGACACTCGAATCCCTGTGTCCTTTGTGTCCCGTGTCCTCGTGTTAAGTGACTTAGGTAGTATGCTATTTTGTATGGCTAAAGATGCCATTGTACCAATTTTGATATGCAAAGTTGTTTTATCACATATGCAAGTCATTGGGGTTTATTTGAAACAAAGTTGTGAGGAATTGGCAAAAAAACTGAAAAAAAAAGTCATTGTACTTCTACACTACGCTGTGAAACTAACACTATAGTAGACAAGACTCTGATACAATAAAATGTCCATAGATCAATGATTTTTTGAACTGACGGTAAGCCTCTATCAATTTTGGAAAAATACAATGAAACAAAATCCACGAGACATAAAATGTCATATTACCATTCACCAATTTAAGATTAAGGTTTTGCTCTTGATTTATAAGCTTTGAGGCTTTATATCAAAGTTCCAAGGTTCAATGTAGGGTTAGGGTTTTAAAGTTTGCCTTTGGGGTTATTTATTTGGTTATTTTCATGTCAAAAAATCACTATTTCTTGTCAAACACTTGCCCTGTAGCAGCTGAAACGTTTTAGAAAACCAGGAAACTGCTGGAAACTTTGGAAATGACTAGAAACTTTGGAAACGTTTCAGGAAATGACTGGAAACGGCTTGGAAACGTTTCTGATTTTTGGATACGACTTTGAAACGTTTCAATGCCGTTTCCAAGCTGTATCCCCTTCGTTTCAGTCTCTGAAACGAGGAACAACGTTTCCCCTCCCCTTCCTAGATGTTTCCGGTAACTTAGGGATGGGGTCACTCCCTTCCTAGATGATGAATACCTTCATTCATTGGCACTTGAGAGGACTTGACACACACTTGGACCATTCTCTCTCATATTTGGATTATTGGTGCGTGTTTTAGAGACCTCTTGTGGATGTTGAATCATTATTTCTATGTCTCCTACCACACATGTGGCTCTTATGAGATGTTTTCTTGAGATTCGAGTGGAGCACTCTAGGGTTTGGACCCTACATCCACTTGGCATTTCATTTATGTTGATCGCTCCCTTATTTGAGGCACTTCTCACTTATATTTTGACTTTGGGGCCTAGACGTCTCACTATGGCTTGATTTGGACCACACATGTGGTCTATGAGGAGTGCTTTAGGGTTTTATAGTGCATTTATCTTGTTTGTTGTATTATGGACCATATCTAGTGGAGCGCCTCTTCTTTGGAGCTACTTTGTACCATTTCATGTATTTTGACCATGGACTAGGAGGTGCACCCACCACATCTTGGCCCATTTTTTTAGGTTTTCAGAGTTGCTATCCTACTTTATGATATTTTGACCATGTTTAGAGGACTTTTGATCCTCCCTAGGATTCTAGGGTTTTAGCCAAATATATTGTATTTTATTTGGAGGGTTGTTGAGCCTAAATATTATATAAGAGGCTGCCCTCTCATTTGTAAGTTGTTGCTTTCGTGGATTGGAGAATAAAGTTATCGTTTGTCTCAATGCTTTTGGTTTTCATTGGAGATCTTTATTACATTGTGAAGCATTCTTGGTGAAGCTAATCTCGAGTAAACATGTTAAATTTCTAGATCTAGTTCATATAATAGTAAAATTGCTGCATTGGAATTAGGTAAATGAAAATCTCTTTACATGTTACATGCTTTAGTCATGCAGATTGCTTGTAAGCGTCATCTCTAAGACTCTTGCAATAAGTGAGCATAGGCTAGGGTATATGCTAGGGTCTAGTTATTGAAAGTGCATTCCTATAGGGTGACCCTTTCTTGGAAGGATTTTGCATGAAACCCCAAAGGCTTAGGAAGGAATTGTCATGTTTTGCAGGTATTCCAGCTCCAAGCATTTACAAACGAAGTCCATGAAGAACTTTCTCTAAGACTCCATTGGCCGAAGGATCAAAAGCACTTGTTTACCCTGCCATCTCATCAACCACCCACACTTCAAACTTGTCATTTTCCCTATTTTTTTGGGTAGAAATCTGGGTTTCTTCAAAACTGTCATAAATTTTCTAGGTTTCGAAATTCATCAAGCTATTTTCTCACTCCCTATCATCATTTTATACTTGATTCTTTAGATTTAATTATGTTTTGCATTGATTTCACTTAAACATAAATTAAATCACCCTAAATATCTCATAAAATCATATTTTTGGCTCATGGTCTCATGCTAGTTTAATCACATCAAAATGTGTGTTATTTATTCACATTTAGAGACGGATTTTAGTGGTTCTTTTGCTCATATTTGGTTTAAATTAATTCTGGAAAATCATTTTGGTTCATTTTGTTTATTTTTAGAATTTTTATGGTCAACTAACATCTTTAAATTTTCAGATTTCATGGTTAATTTTTTTGTTCATTCCTTCATGATGAAATTCTGATTTTTTGTGAGTTTCTTACTTTCTTACATAGCAACATTTACCTTGTGTGATAGGACCTCTTGTGAGTAATTCATTTGGTTCAATGGTTAAGTTATGATTTATTGTTGCTTACTTATTTTGACTAAGTGATTCACTCAAATTAAATAATTCTAGAAAATACTTGTGCAACTCCACACACTTGCAATATTTTTCTCTTGCACAATTTTGGGATGATCTTTATTTGTCTGGATAAATAGCTATGCATTAATGGATTAATGTTGTCTAAATTTTATTTAAGTAGTTATCATTATTCATTTAGCTCAAACCCACACTAATTTAAGATCCTTGAGTGACACCTTGCTTCAAAATTCTTCTCAAGGAAGACCTCACCTTGGGCTAAATATTCATGCTTCAAGACATTCATTGGGCAACTTGCTTTACTTCTCTTTCAGTTTTGGATATGTTTTACTTTGCAACAAATGAATCCACTTCTTAACTACACTTGTATTAATTCATTGTGAGTTTATTTTTATGCAAGTTCATTTTCAAGTGTTTGTTTTCACTTGGAACATTAATAATTTCACACATTCACGCATTCTTTTGGGAATTAACTTTGCAATTCACTTTCATACACTTTACTAAGCAATTACTTCGCCTAAGCTCTCTTCATTAGTAACCATCTAATCAACGCTAGGGAATCCCCCGACCTTGTGAGCTGGTCAAAAGTGAAGGAAGTTAGCATCAAATTGATAGTGGTGCTTTTTTTCCAAAGTTGCTCTTACTAGCACTAGTGGGTTGGGACTTTTCCACTCAAGTGCTAAATCAAACAGTAATAGGTCTAAAGCAGCTAATAGCTAGAGCTATCCTCAAAAATAAATTTTAAACCTCTTTTCATGGTATTAACTTCAACATTGCATGAGCTTTCCACAAGTCTAGGTACAAACCAGGTGGTATCCCTCATATTCTTGCATATTACTGAATCATTTTTGTATATGCTTGCAACAATATCTACGAAGAGAGTGGATACACCATCACACTTATGTTAAGGATTGATGGATTGAAATCAAATAAAAAACAAAGAAGCTTGATCGACCTTCTCATAGCTTCATAGCTTCATGGTAGATGAGAAGCTGAATGTTAATTAGACTCGGATAGAATTTTAAAGTATTAATGTCTAGCTTTACCAATGTGACCATTGAAAAATATTTAACCCCTTAGGACTTCTTTTATGAATAAGCTCAACATAGTTATCCAGTACTGTTTATATTCAGTTTTGCTTAGACATTTAAAAAATTATTGTTGACTTTTTAAATTTTTTTCTAAACTATATGAGGCCAGAAGAGATGGACTGTATGGTCTGTTTATTGTTGATTTTTTAAAAGTTTTTCTAAACTATATGAGGCCAGAAGAGATGGACTGTATGGTCTCAAATGTCCAAGTATGCATGATAAAAATACAGTCTCAAATGCCCTGGTATGCATGATAAAAATGCCCAAAATCTAGAACACGTTCAAACATGCTAGGGAGTGATATAGGCACCAGTAAACAATGTTTGAAACCCATTGGCCGAAAAAAAACACTAGCCTCTCACGGATCTGGTTCCTCTACTATGGGTAGGCTAGGGCTTCATTACAATTGAGAAACCCTCACAGTTTTAGATTTAGATTTTGTTTTTTTTGTTGGTTTCGAACCGGGTTTAGAAAAAATTAAATGAGTTCTGAACAAAAATTTGAAAAGGTTTCGAACATCGTTTAAAAACAAACATAAAAGTTTTGGTCCCGGCAGGGCTCGAACCCGCGACCTCTGGCTTGCTCTTACGATTGACGATAATGAGACCATGCTCTAGCCAACCGAGCTACGGAACGAACTAATATATTGGTGTTCTTCTATATTGTATTGACACGCATCTGCAACATGTTCGCTTATAACTTATTACTGTACAATAACAATGGAGACAGCCTTGCGCAATGGCGCAATCATTGCCCAACCAATGCTTAAACTTTAGCTTACAAAATTATTACGAATTCTGCAATTGAAATAGAGGGCAACTACCACTTACAATCATTCTTTCGAGTACCTCAAAATGCTCTGTTTATTTTTATGTATTGCCAGGAAAATAATGTTCACTGTATATTGATATGACTGAATTCTCCTGTGGTTTGAATTGTCAAGCTAAACTAAAGATAGTAATTGTTGAGTGGGTGTATAAAATAGGAAAAGAGTTCACACAATTTACATAAATAGGTTCGTGATGAAGTTATTTGGAAATTGGAATTTAGCAGATAAATCTTTGTCTAGTAAGAGAAATGTCATTAAACCTTTCCATTAATGCGATCTTGGCTCTTTTAGACTCAACGCACATCCACATGCTCTTGAATGTTCCGGAATGAGGTTGCACAACAGTACATACAAAAGCTTTTACATGTTCAATTTGTGTTCCTTTAAAGGTTCCTATGATTGAAACATATTTTGCAATGGTTTGCAATTTCAAGTAGTATAATTCTTGCCTAGTGTTGAAAATCATTCCATCCCAAGGGGAAGACACACCAATGGTAGACAATGTTGATTATCATGTGCTTATACTATATCAAAATCATCGCAAAAAAGCCGAGGAGTCTATAGAAACTTTTGTTGCATTAGTTTGCATTGGGACATATTCTTTAAAGAAAATCAACCAAAAATCTAAAAGTCTCCAAAGTTCTATTTTAGTCTATATTGTGTATGGGAAATGTGAAATATTATTTTCCTTATTTGCCCATTTGCTTTGGTTGGTAAAGGTGCAATGAATCTATGATTTTCTTGGTGGATGTACAGTTAGTTGAATCCTTAGAGATTTCTTTTGTCCAAAGATTTATTCGATTTACGACAATCGAATATATCCATGCCCTTTTTACAATTTGGCAAAGGTGTAATGAATGATAATATTTCAAAACAACAAATAGAAAAGTTAAGAGACCTAATAACAATATGTCTTCCTATATGTAGTTCCAGTATGCCTATTTCAAAGGAGCTAGACTGGAAAGATAGACTAATCACTACATTGAAATTTTGATGTTTACGAAGTAGCCATGTGGTGGTCTTAGCAACGTTGAGGATTCTATAGCAAAGAGTGAATCAAATCAATGCGCAAACAAATTTCTTTGTAACCATTAAGGGAAATCTAATCGCTAAAAGCACGAGGTCTTCAGTTAGTGAAGCCATGTCATAGCACCTTCGCTCATGGGATATTAAAGAATACCCTTAATTCACTAGACATTGATAATTACCTACAAAAATCCTATTGTTGATCCCCCATCCCAATACATATTTCTAATTTAATAAACCTTATTTTTATGATATATTCTTTATTTAGAGATAATTTAGGAGAAAGGTTGGCCATCAAGGCAACCTTATACAAACAAAGGTTTTTAAAGGTACATTAATTTTAGCCTTGAATAAATTTTTATTTGGAATATCTATTTTGAGTGATTCAAAAGGCATGATAAAGAGGAAATAGTTGAGAATTATAGGTAAATATCATTTTGTTCTCACATAAAAAAAGGATTTTCCAAAAAGTGCTACACTAATTAAACCTTTAGAAATCTCAACCATCACCCATGAAGAAAATGAAGAAATGTATAACTACCTATCCAATTTGGAGGACACAATTAAGGGATTGAGTGATAGGTTAGTGAAAGCTGTTCAATTAATAAGCTTTAAAAATGATATCTAAAGTGAGTTGAAAGGAGCAAAAGATGATTGATAAAGAGGATCTTGAAAAGATGACCAATAAAAATGATCTCAAAGTTATGAAGAGGGTAATTCTAAATGATATGAGGCATATGTTTACTACTAATTCATCTCCTCAAGAAGAATATAAGAAGAACAAGAGGGGATTAGCCTAGTTACATATTGATAAAATTGACAAAAAAATGGAGAACACAAGGTTTCATTCCTCTACACTTTATCATTCATCACTCTACAATCCACACCATCATGGGTTCAACTTGGTACCTAGGAACTAATTCATTCCCAAAATAGATATGGATAAATCGAATTGAAATGATCCCATAGCATGGATACTCAACATAGAGAAAATATTTCATCTACACCAAGTTTCAACATTACAAAAAGTAACTATTGCATCCTTGTATCAAGAACTTGATCAATTTGTGTGTTACCAATGGCTTTTGTGATCATAAAGAGTATTCTATTATAACTTGGTTTGTATTTGTGGATGAATTGATATAATGTTATGGGGATATTAAGAGCAATACCTTATTTAGCCAATTGACAAAGCCCAACTAAAGAGGTACATTTATAGAGTACTTTAAGAACTTGCAAAAGTTGAGTCTTAGAGTGAAGAACGTTTCATAAGATAGGTTTGTTGGACCTTTTAATGGGCAGTTTAAAGGAGATAATTCAACATGAGGTACATCTATTTGAGCATAAATAATTGGAGAATGCATTTAGTTATTGTTATAGCCATTTGTTGTTATTGGTACGTCTCTTTAATATGTCTCTTTGAACATAAATGGAGGTACGTCTCTTCTTTAGGATTTAAGGCTCAAGTTGACCATGTATAAGGACTCGAGAAACATTTATACTAAAAACATCCCAATGGCATGGATATGCATAGTAAATGCTAATGATACCTTTGGAGGGGCATGTGTCATTGTTTGAGTTAGAATTCTTGGGTCCAAATTCCTAGAATCTTTAATTAGATATTAGAGACTGAGTTTTCTCCCCCAACCATGTCTAAGGCATCAAGATCATTAACTGGTGATAAAAACCTTTCAATGGCTTAGCTATCTACACTTGAGGCAAAAAATACCCTTATGGATCGATGCATGTTGATTTGAGCCATCATTTTTTGCTCGAGGTTGCAAGGAGCTTCCTTTAGGGCCTAACACATAATTTTTCCACCGTGATCATGTCTAAGGATTTGAGACCCATACATGACACTAAAATTATCATCTTGGCGCCGACATACCCATTGAGAGAGAAATGATACCAAATGATGCCACTTGTGGTGGTTTGAGGAGATATTCTTAGACATGGATTCCTAGAAGCTTACTTTAGGGCCTAAGGCCCAAGGTTTTTTCCATGATCATGTCAAGGGCCAAGGATACCTCAGGAGGTCATGTCTAGTAATTTGAGGTGTCATTCGTGGCCTTTGATACCTAGAAGCTTCCTTTTAGTGTTTAAAGCTTGAGCTTCCTCCAACCATTTATAAGGCCTAAAAATTGATATCTAGACATGGAAATCTCCCAAGAGCATAAATATCCCCACAAGGAGGCTAAGAATGCCCTCTAGAGACCATGCATGGTGGTTGAAGGTGTCACTCTTTGGCCCTTGATACCTACAAACTTGTTTTAGGGACTAAAGACCTAGGTTTCTCTCTTGACCATGCCTAGAGCCCCAAGGAATATATATAGTGCTTAGAAACACCTAATGGTACCCAAATGCCAAACATACCCTTGTGTGATTTTTTGTGGTGGTTCAAGGGATCATTCTTAGCCCTTATTGCTTAGATGATTCCTTGACGACTTGTTACACAGGTTTCCACTCTTGACCATGTGCAAGGCCCAAAGACCCATACTTGGTATTAAAATTCTACCTATGGCAACAATATTCCCACTTAGAGGCTAAGGATACCCTTGGGCATCCATATGCGGTGGTTCAAGGTGTTAATATATGTGGATATTGTTAGATTTTTATCATTCAAGCTAGCATTACATTAAGATCTTTAACTGAGAGAATAACAAGCACAACAATAAAACATAAGAGACAAGAGACATAAATAATTTTCCTCAGGGAAACCATAAAGGACAAAACCCCGCAACTTCCTCAAAGATAGAATCAACACCAAAATAGAAAAGCTCAAAACATAAGGATGATCTCCACAGCTTCTGTCTCTCTATCTCTCTCACTGAGAGAGATTCTCCTCTCTCACTCATGCGCCCCAATGAGTGAGTGTGTGTTGTTGTAAATAGAGAGGTTCACTCTCTATTTATATTCTTTCGTTCACTTGAAGCGCACTCCAACATGTCGGTCTCACTTAACAATTTCTTACTAGAGCTGACATCTCTAGGAGTGTCTAATAACCCTAGTCCCCACAACTTGTGGGGACTTTGCCCTCTGCTCAACAAGGAGAGTTAACCTTGACTTAGATGGTGGGGACTATTGCCCTGACTTACAATGACTCACCTAGGGTCGACTTCACTAGGATAGTGTAATAATCCTAGGGCCCCATAAATGTGGGGACTTTAACCCTTGACCAATAGGAGGGTTACCCACAATGACATGACATGACTTTTACATTATAGAAACTTCCCGATTGGAACATCGGGGCATGACATGATTCAATTACATTATAGACACATCCCGAAATAAACATTGGGGTACAATACATAAGATATACGGATGAATACATTTCGAAGTTACAAATACATCAACACTCCCTCTTAACTAGGAAGGTATTCTCTCGACACAATTTATTAGCACAAGTCTTCTTCTCTGTATCATCTAAATCATCATCAAGTCTTCTTCTCTGTATCATCTGAATCATCATCAAGTCATCTTCATCTTCAGGTCATCTTCATCTTCAAGTCATCTTCATCTGGATTTGGATCATCACTTGGTCTGGATCATCATCACTGGATCTAGATCATCACTCGATCTGGATCATCATCACTGGATCATCATCAAGTATGGATCATCACTTGATCTGGATCGTCTCTACTGGATCATCACTTGATCTGGATCGTCTCTACTGGATCATCATCAAGTCTAGATCATCACTTGATCTGGATCGTCATTGAAGCTGGATCATCATCACATCTAGATCATCACTTGATCTGGATCGTCATCAAGTCTGGATCATCACATCTGGATCACTTGATCTGGATCATCATTAAGTCTGGATCATCATCACATGCTATGTCATAATGGTGCTATCTCGATTCTTCTCGTCATAGGAAGTTCTACAGAGTCAATCATGTAGGCCTACCCTTCATGTAGGTCTTCATCAGCGCTTATATCTGACACTTAAGTCAGAATGGCCCGCCCAGCTCTTACATCTGACCTCATCTTGTTAGAAAGGCATGCCCAACACTCACATTTGACCTCATCTTGTCAGAAAGGCCCAGCACTCACATCTGACCATGTGTAAACACATCGCGCCAGAATGGCTCAGCACTTATATCCAACCATGTGTAAGCACACTGCATCGGAAAGGCTCTACACTTACATCCAACCTCATCCTGTCAAAAAGGCACAACACTCACAGTCGACCATGCTCGAAAGCACCGCATCGAAAGGGCTCAGCACTTACAATCCGACCATGCACGAAGCACCGCATCGGAAAGGGATCTGCACTTACAATCCGACCATGCATGAAGCACCGCATCGGAAAGGGCATGCACTCACATTTGATCATGGAGGAACTAATCCTACCATCGCATCAGAATGGCCCCCAGTCCCAAACTAAGCTACCTGGTAACTGACCAGGCACCTCCATTCCCAGAATGGCAATTGCCCTTACATTTGACCTACTCGTCAGAATGGCCAACACTCACATCTGACATGGGAGGAACATAATCCTTTAACCATGACATAATGATTCAACCCTTACATCTGATCAAGTGGGAGCACATCCCTTTATTACATCAGAATGGCTTCTCAGTCCTAGACTGAGTTTTCCTGGTAACTGACCAGGCACCTCCATTCCTAGAATGGCAATAGCACTCATATCTGACATGGAAGGAACCTAAATTATCTGACCATGACAGAATGGCTCAGCCCTTATATTTGACCTACTTGTCAGAATGGCTATGGATCTCAACACTCATATTTGACATGGAAGGAACCAATCCTCTCACCATGACAGAATGGCTCAGCCCTTACATCTGACCATGGAAGGAACCAATCCTCTCACCATGTCAGAATGGCTATGGAACTCATCACTTTCCCTTGGAGGAAACCTCTATCTGGAGAACACCAAGCTTCTCCCTAAAGTACTCCTAGCTAATGGCTTCGTTAATACATCAGCTATCTATTCCGTCGTCGCAACATACTGGAGCTTCACTGCTCCCCTCTGCACCATATCCCTGATATAGTGATACTTGATCTCGATATGCTTTGACTTGTCATGGAACACTGGATTCTCTGACAACTTCACGCAACTCTGATTGTCATAATGTGTACAAGTAGCATCCGACTGGAGATCAAATATATCAGACAGTAGCTTCCTCAGCCATACTGCCTCACAACTAGCTGAACAAGCTGTGACATACTCTGCTTCAGCTGTACTCAGTGCCACACAGGATTGCTTCCTTCTAAAATCAAGAGATCACACTTGATCCCATACTGAAGCAACATCATGAAGTGCTCTTCCTATCGATGGCACTGCCTGCCCAATATGAATCAACATAACCCTCCAGGTTAATCTTTTGATTCGCCTTGTACTTGAGCCCATAATCATTTGTACCCCTCAGGTACCTCAGAATATGCTTTGTAGCAATCAAGTGAACATTTCTCGGATCTGTCAAGAACTGGCTCAAGGTGTTCACAGCAAAGCAAATGTCTGGTCTCGTATTCGTCAGGTACATCAAGGAACCAATCATCTGACGATACGTCGTAGCATCAACCGTCTCTGATGAAGCAACACTCAATAGCTTTTGGTTCGATGCCTTTGGTGTGGTCATGCAGTCCATCATCCTGAACCTCTTCAGGATCTCTACTGCATACTTCCCTTATCCACACCTCCATGCCTAGAAAATGGTGCATCGACACATAACAAGAGCATCACTGGTCTTTCGCCTTCAACCTTGAAGTAAAGGTTGGAATCTGCTTTACTCTCGGTAAAGCGTAGAGTCATTAGTAATCTATCAGTCCTGTTGTACCATGTCGAACCTCATGATCTTCTGCAGTCACTCCCTCTGAAGCAGAGCATCATACTCCCTCTGTCTTCCGTACTCTATGCACTGAAAGATTATGTACCAGAGTGACAAGTAGCTTTCTATGTATCCATCTAGGATCATTAGATACCAAGATCCTCTATCTTGAACTTTTTCAAAAGTTCTTCTCATACCCATCTGAGATCTTGTCATCCTCTATAGAACTTCATCTTCAACCTTGTAGCAAAGGTTCAGGTCTTCATCAAGCTGGTTGCAAATGTCTCTTTGAATTTTATGCCTTCTTTTCGTGAGAGGCCTCGTGCTATGAATCTTGCCTTGTACGATGTTTCCATCTACTGCATGATGGAACTACGAACTTCCCTTCATGTATCGATACTGCATGCTAGACATCATTCTTCTTGAACTAGTCTTCCCTTTTTTCTTGGTTACTTCTTCATAGCTTGAAGGTTCTGCATCAATGATGTCACTGCATTCGTCATATTATTCTTCATCTTGAACTATCGTCAATTGTTCTTCAAAACAAGTCTCTTCCTTCTTTGCTTGTAGGCGATTATGTATGCGACCTTTCCTACAAGTCAAATGTAGTTGTATGGTTAGAAACATTTCATAAGGTATATTCACAATGAAAAATTCTTATGCATAAATATATGATCATGCAACTACTTTAGCCAATACAACATCCATCCATATCTCACGGAAACTTTCTAGATGCCTTCCATCTCTACCAGGACAACATTGAGATTGTGCACTAATCCAATATGTTAGCAAAGAGGTTTCATTCTAGATAAGTAGCAACGGAGATTTGTATAGCACCATGAGCTACTTACCCATCACATGCATATTGGTAGTAAACTGTCATTAATGCAAACATCCTATCATGCATAATACATCAACTAAATATAAACAAATGCATAACAAAACAATATCATGAAATGACAATTGAATACTTATCTTTATTTGATTCGTGGGCAGACTCCTTCTTGAGCCTTTAGATTCATCGTCTTCTTCATTCATGATAGCATCGTTTCTTATCCAAATTCTAAGGTGGATAAGAGGTGCTTCAAGAGTTGAGTTCTTCATACTCCTCATCGCTTGAGGGATATTCTTTGGATGGTGAGAGCTTGATCTTCAATTGCTCCCATATTCTTTTCTCTTCTTATGAGTCGAGCTTCTTCTTCTTCCCAGAGTCTAGTGAAAGTAATCACTTTCTTCTAGCACACATTTCTTGAATGAATGAATCCCATGGTCCTGGGCGGCCATTCAAGGTGGCCATCACCACTTCTGCATTCTTCACTTCTTCTTTTACCGCTTCAAGTTGTTCTTTGATTTGAGAGACCCTTATGACTGCATGGTCTTTCCATTCTGGATCTTCACATTCTTCAACTGGTTTCTTAAGGTCATCTTCTGATGTATGTTCTTCCCTTCAAATAGCTTGGTCAAGGAATCAAACATCTTCGGTGTCTTTAGGGAAGACACTTGTGGTACAAGTTGATCCGTGATTGAATCAACAATGATCTTCTTGGCCTTGACCAAGTTCTTCTTGTGTAAGGCTTCTAACCCCATCTCTCTCTGGAACTGGAACCTCTCTACTCATGTAGGTGTCCAATTCATTTTCTTCAGAGAGATCATATACTTCCATACTTGGAAGTTGTCAACTTCACCAAGCTTATCATCAAGCTGATGTGATAGATCACTTTGAAATGAGAACCTCAAATGAAAATAACAAAGGATTAGATCTTACCGATTTGAGGTGTCCGTCCTGGTTCCGGAGCTGGCTGATCTAGGGTTTGTCCCAGAAACCCTAATTTTCAAAACTTGAAATATTTTAGATCTGATTGTATAGACATATAGATCTCTTCAAATGGAGCTGTCCAATGTACTCCTTTTCCGAAAACAGTGGAGGGAAGCTCCTGGAACAGGAAGCCCTAGTTTTACAATTTCTCCTGCAGAAATGTCTGGTACTGTTTCTGTGGTATCTCTGAAATTACTGCTCCTCTATGTCGAAAATTTCGCACTGAGGTAACCTCGCATGTCCCTGATCCCACACCACAGGTTTCATCAGAATTGGTTTCACCAATTGGAATTTATGATTCTTTTCCCAAGGTGACTGGTTACATGACTGTTCAGAACAACAATGTTGTACGGACTGCCACGTGTCACTATTTCATATTCTGGGTCTAAAATTCGGACCACAGAAATTAAATTTGGTGCCCTTTTTGAAACAGCTTCAGGAATTCCATTTGGACCTCTGTAGACTAAGCTGTAGCAATTCTCCCCAGGTGTCCTGTTTAAGGATGAATTTTGGAAGAGGCTGTAACCCTAACTTGGAGGGATCATATCTCCCAGAATATAGCGAATCTGAGGCTGAATTTTGGACGCAGTATTCATCAGGATTTTATCTTCAGTCCCTGCAATTTTCAGCTCCCGATCCTTCTCCAATATCAGGATATAGCGAATGTACCAAAACTTTGCATTTTTAGTATTTAGGGTTTTTCTAGCTCGGGGTCAAACTAGGGTTTGACTTTTCCGGAGTTTCACCCAACCAATTTTCTTGATCTAGGTCTCTAAACTTCAATTTTGATGAGGAGAAAAATCTTATGCTGGGCTCACTAAAAAATTCCTCTTCTGTAGAAAGCCCTAATTTCCGCATCGAAAACTGAAAATGCTCGAAATTGAATTCCGCTTCGACAGAAAGATGCGCCTTTCAATGGAGAGTCAGCCTAGCATACTTTTGCTAATGGATTGTGGAGAGAGACCCAAAAAGTAAGAATCCCTAGCTTCTGCAGCTGCATAATGTCTTCTTCTCAGGTTAGCTCTGATACCATGTTATATTTTTATCATTCAAGCTAGCATTACATTAGGATCTTTAACTAAGAGAATAACAAGCACAGCAATAAAACACAAGAGACAAGAGACACAGATAATTTTCCTCGAGGAAACCATAAAGGACAAAACCTCGCAACTTCCTCAAAGATAGAATCAACACCAAAATAGAAAAGCCCAAAACATAAGGATGATCTCCACAGCTTCTGTCTCTCTCTCTCACACTGAGAGAGATTCTCCTCTCTCACTCATGCGCCCCAATGAGTGAGTGTGTGTTGTTGTAAATCGAGAGGCTCACTCTCTATTTATATTCTTTCATTCACTTGAAGCGCACTCCAACATGTCGGTCTCACTTAACAATTACTTACTAGAGCCGACATCTCTAGGAGTGTTTGATAACCCTAGTGCCCCACAACTTGTGGGGACTTTGCCCTTTGCTCAACAAGGAGGGTTAACCTTGACTTAGATGGTGGGGACTATTGCCCCGACTTATAATGACTCACCTAGGACCGACTTCACTAGGATAGTCTAATAACCCCAGGGCCCTATAACTGTTGGGACTTTAACCCTTGACCAATAGGAGGGTTACCCACAATGACATGACATGACTTTACATTATAGAAAATTCCCGATCGAAACATCGAGGCATGACATGATTCAATTACATTATAGACACATCCCGGAATAAACATCGGGGTACAATACATAAGATATGTGGATGAATACATTCCAAAGTTACAAATACATCAAGAGATTTCTTTAGGGTTTTATGCCCACGTTTCCTCCCCTGGCCATGTTTAGCACATTAAGTCCCATAAATATTATTCAAAATCTCCCATTGTTGTTGATATCCCCTCTCGAAAGCTAGGACCCTTAAGATTTTGTGTGTTGGATTGAGGTATTATTCTTTTCCATATTTTCCTAACAACTTCCTTTGAGACCTTAGGATTCCATGTGTTCTTGTGACTTCAAGTCAAATATGCTGGTGGTGTTTTCAACCTTATTGTGATAATGTTTTTGGTAGTTTTCCATTGTTTGTAAAGGATTTTACCAAGCCATTGTTAGGGATGTTATGGTTTTCTTATAGCTACAAATTCTACTAATCATGGTAGAACTTTCTCTGAGCCATTGTTTGGCATGTTATAGATGTCTTATAGTTACAAATTCTATTAATCATGGTAGAATCTTCCCAATGGGCATTAAGTGCAGGTCATGATGGGTTTGGATCCTTTCCTTGTGGAAAATTTGACATGGAAAGGAGATCCTTTATGTTGTAGGTTTGTTTTTAAACAGAACGAGTAATTGATATTGATAAAAAGATGAAATAATGCAGTAACAAAAAAGTTACAGTAGTTTAGTCCAAACACATATATAGTCATACAAATGATTATGTATTTCCCTATGTCCACAAACAACTATATCACTATATATTTTAACAAACCGACCTAGTAATAGTAGACAGAGAAAAAACCATAAGCAACTAAAACTAGGTAGAACTATGAGCACTGTTGTTGGGGCTTGAACCTT
This sequence comes from Pseudotsuga menziesii, assembly GCA_001517045.1. Taxonomy (NCBI): domain Eukaryota; kingdom Viridiplantae; phylum Streptophyta; class Pinopsida; order Pinales; family Pinaceae; genus Pseudotsuga; species Pseudotsuga menziesii. Next base: position 557,931 of record LPNX010870078.1, on the reverse strand, counting down.
GAAGGTCCTTAATTTTGGCAACTCCGCAGTTTTGGTGCGAAGCTTGTAAGCGGAGTTGCGGTCCAAAATAGTCTTAGGGGTTTCGGGGTTGGGTCGAAGCCCTCTTTTTGTAAATGTCCCATGGTTTAAGCCCATGGTATTGTAATAGTGCACTTGTATAAATAGACACTTATGTAAAGGAGTAAGAGAAGTTTTTGTGTTATGGTAATATGATGCGAAGAAGCTAAGGTCTATTTTTGGGTTTAAGGTTAAGTCCCAGTTGAGTGCATGGATGACCTCTGCAGCTGAGTGCGTAGAGGGTTTTGGAAGAAAGGTTTTGCAGCTGAGTGCGCAGAGGGTTTTGGAAGAAAGGTTTTGCAGTTGAGTGCGCAGTTTTGGGTTGTTGAGAAGATCAGCAGCTGAATGCGCAGATCAGAACTGTGTGTTTTTGTAAAGTGTTGAATATAAATGTAGTTCTGTGGACGTAGCCCCTACATTGGGGGTGAACCACGTATATCTTGTGTTGTGGTGGTTATTTTTATTTTGTCTTGTTATGTTTTTATGCATTTGATAAGTAGATGAATGATAAAGTAAGATAAATTGGTAAATATTAACTTCGCTGTGAATTCCCAGTTAAGGGTTAAGCAAGAAACTGTCTTTTTATCTAACTGCGAAACTATTTAAGTGAATGTCGAAGCTCTGTATTGCATAATTATTCTTTGTTAAGGCTAAAGGTACAGTAATATCCCTTTTTCGCCTGCAGAAACCTAATTCTGCGACACCCCATAGCTGTTTCGGGTGAGACTGCAACCTGTTCGCAGGTTGTTGCCGGAAAGGCCAACACTGTGGGTCTGTTTGTTGGTGCGAAGATAAAAGCATAAGAACTCGGGTCTGCCCCATATGCCCAACAAATTTGTTTCGTTGCCGGTTGAACTAGTATTTGCTTCAAGAGGGATCTACGTCATACCTGGAGGGATATGTTTTGGAGGCCCTCAGTAAAAGAAATCAGTGACTGGGTTGAAGATACTTATCTGAAATTTGCTGAACAAGAGAATAAGGACCCTCATCATAGCTCAGATGACTTCTTGCAAAGGTACGTTTTTACTGATATTTATGAAATTTTCTTTGGTAGTATCCACATAGAATTGCACCAGTGGTTATTCAGGTTGACAGAAAGAAAGACAAACTTCAAAGAAGACCAGTCTCCTGACTGGACCCCAGAAAGAATTAAGCTGTTGCAAAGTGTGAAGAATGCGGTATCAAGAGCTGTTGAATTCTGGACAACGCGAACTCTTGAAGCATTTGTGACGGATTTCACCATTGACACACATACTTCTTTCAGCGAAGCAGAAATACAGTTTTTCAAAGGACCAAGGGGTAAGTACCTGAATTCATTAAGTCTGAAAATTAAAATGCTCTTGGCTGAGAACGGCATATTGCTTATCCAATTAGATTGCTAGATTTATTGCTACTAACCTATGTTTGGAAGAGAAAGTGACTTCGACGAGCAAAGTGGTTTGCTTCGCAATGGTAAAAGATACAAGAGAACTCTTGGATCCTATATCCTAGGCCAAAATACTGATTATACCTCATTGAGTCCAGAAGAATCTGAATCTGAAGAAACCCCTTTTGTTGGAAACCCTCCTATAACTCCACAACAAAGATCTGTTATCCCTGAGAACCCTTCACAGTCTGAAAGTAACCCTAGCCCGAGTAGTCCTGTCGCAGGTCAGTCTACCTCAGTAAGTTCCCCCCTGTTACCAGTCCTCCTTGTCCCCCTTCTCCCCCCCTCGATTCAATATGGCCCATGTGAATGATGATATCAAGCTCCCAGTCTTTAAAGGAACTGGATCAGAGGATCTAGAGAAGTTTTGGTTCTTATGCGAAGCTGTCTGGACTGCTAAGAATATTATGGATCAAAATACAAGAAGAGCGCAACTGGTCACCTCTTTCAGAGACCGAGATTTGACCTGGTTTATGAAGTTTTCCAGTACTCGGAACTATGCCTTGGCTAATATTAAAAAAAACAATGATCAAAGAATTCAAGAAGCCTAAATCGGAGTCATAGTGTATAACTGAACTGAAAGAAATTCAGCAGAAGTGAGGTGAATCAGTTTGGGACTTTGATCAGATGTTCAAGGTTCTATTGGATCAAGTTAGCTTCACTATTGGATCAGATCAGCATAAAGAATGGTTCATTGCAGCACTATTGCCTCATATCAGGACTCCACTTATGCAACAGAAGGTTGCTGATCAGTAAGAGGCGTTGGAAATTGCTATGAAACTTGAAACAGTTCCTGCTGGAGATAATTCTGGAATAGCCCAAATACGGGCACAGTTAGCAGAAATGGATTTGGAGCTTCGCGACATGAAAAAAGAGAAATCTATTCGAGAAGAGGTTTGGTGTACACGATGTAAGACAGAAGGTCATGACAAAGAACATTGTCCTGCATTAAGAAATTATTTGAATACTGGTGCACCGAACCCGTTTAACCCTAATGTCCTATATTGTGAGATCTGTAGAACAACTGGCCAGCATCGACCTGAAAATTGCTATCTGCTGCAGAGATATGTTCAAGTACCTAAGAATCCCTACTGCAAGTTCTGTAATTCAGTTGGACACAACGAAGACGAATGTCGCAGCTTTGACCTCATGAGAGAGCGAACCTATGATGCTTATAGGGTACAAACCGATGCACAAGGCAATGATGGATATGGTTACCATGGTGGTACACTAGGTCGAGGTAATTTCAGAGGTCGTGGTCGTGGTGGTATGCCTGGAAGAGGACGGGGCCGGATTATTTGCTATAACTGTAATCAGGTAGGACATGTAGCTAGACACTGTCAGAACCCAACTACGACATGTCGATATTGCAGAGCAGTAGATCATATGATTGAGCAATGTCCACAGTTGATAGCCAAGATACAAGAAAGAAATGGTCCTCCTACTCAGAATGTTCAAATGATTGCTGTAGAGAAAAGACCTGTCCCAGCCCTTAACGTTGTTACAAGGAGTGGAACTACGACGCAGGTGCAGAATAAGAGGAAACAGGCTGACGAGGCTTAGGTCCGTATGACCCCCGAGAAAGTCCCAGCTTTCGATATTGGAAGAGAAAAATGAACATTTATGGAAGCTAAAAAAGACTTTGCTAATCCGAGAACATCAGTAGCCACTACGCAACAACATCAACATCAGTTACAGTTTCAAGAAGATTCGCCAGATCAAGTAAGTACACTGACATCATTTTTACAGAGTTGTATGAAGCTATTAAGAAATCAGAATGCTTTGAATGCATTACAGAAAGTTATTGCGTCTTGCGAACCTCAACGAAGCTCTGATAGAGGAAAAACTGTTAATAGAGTTAGAAGGACTGGAAGAGAAATGAGATTGCATGCTCAGATAGGACATTATGACATGACTGATATCATTTTAAACCTGGGATCAGAAGTGGATGTCCTAACTAAGCAGACATGGGAACAAATGGGAAAACCTACGCTTGAATGGTCCCCTATACAGTTGAGATTAGCCAATCAGCAAAAGATTGTGCCCTTGGGAAGATTCCCTAGTGTACCAGTGGATATTGATGGAGTTAGTGCCTTAGTAGATTTTGAAGTCATTGAAATAATGGATGATAGCAACCCCTATCCAGCCTTGCTAGGAATTGAATGAGCAATAGACAATTATGCAGTGATCAACCTTAAGAACAGACAGATGACTTTTGAAGGAAAAGGCTTGAGAGTCATAGTATCGTTGGACCCTTCTCAAGGAGAAAGGTATACAAAGCCAGTCAGAGATGAAGATCAGGATGTTTTGGATCATATTTACAACATCACAGCTAAAGAAGAAGACTATGTTAACCCTATTGCTGAAGGTATAATGGATTGGCAGTGTGACAGTTCTTGCATGACTGATTCAGACAAAAGGCATAGAGAATTGGCAGAATAGACTTTATGAGCTACATGGACATCGATGTGCAAGAATTACCAAGTCTATCAGATGGGTTGGCTCACAGACAAGAATCTTACTGACTTTTGATGGCTTGATAGACCGAGAAGATTTTATTGTACAATTCTCAGAGCAAGTACTAGATTCACAAAAAATGGAGACTCTAGATTCAGTATTTAGAGCCACAGCTGCCAAATGGTGGAATGGTCATAAAAAATATATTCATAGTTGGAGAGCTTGTCAAAAGTTTATTCACCTGAGATTCATGGATCAACCTCAGGAGGTACGAAACAGATTTAATGGTAAGACTAGCCCTCAGGAACATTTGGAGCAGTGTTATGAAGCATGGAAGCATGTACCCTATGAAGAATGGGTACATAGGTTTGTACACACTCTGGAACATGTAGCAAAGAACTGGTATGCGGAGGTGGAGCTTCGCCATGGTACTGTAAGTTGGGTTAGCCTTGCTGATAGTTTTGTGCTCACATTTTCTATTACTGAGGTTTGCCCTGCTTTGAACGCAGCTATTAGGTTGATCCATACTAAGGTGTTTGATGATAAAGAAATAACCGAGTACCAACCTGATTGGAAGGAACAAGAAGCTAATGTAGTAGAATGCTATAACCTTGCCATTGAGGAATACGATGACCCTCGCAACATTAATATTCCTGAGTCAGAAGGACATTGCGAAGTACATGGACCAGCAGTCGAATCACCTGAAGTAACTCAGCCCTTGAAGACAAGGAAAGTAAACATTGGATCAGAAGAAATGCCTAAGTACGCTACCATTGGAGATTATTGGGATGAAGAAATGGTGAGCAAAGTGACTGAAATTCTCCATGAGTATCAGGACTTATTTTCGATGAAGTTCTTAGAAATGAAAGGTATCCTTGGTGATATAGGAGTGATAAAAATACCTTTGAAAGCTGATGCGAAGCCTGTGAAGCAGCGCCCTTATAGGCTGAACCCTAAGTATAAAGAAAAAGTCAGGATGGAGCTAGATAAGATGCTCGTTGCAGGAATCATTGAGCCTGTCGAAGAATCCGAATGGGTTAGCCCTATGGTGGTACAAGAAAAGAAGACCAAGGGAGAAATCAGAATTTGTGTTGATCTGAGGAAGCTGAATAATGCCTGCTTACATGATCATTTTCCTACTCCCTTTACATATGAAGTTTTAGACAATGTTGGAGGTCAAGAAGTGTATTCTTTCATTGATGGATTTTCAGGTTACCATCAGATCAGAATTGCTCCAGAGGATCGACATAAAACAACCTTCGCTACAGAAATGGGATCTTTTCAGTATACTGTTATGCCCTTTGGATTGAAGAATGCACCTGCTATGTTTTCCAGAGTAGTCATATATGCATTTAAGGAATTTATTCATAAGTTCTTGGAAGTCTACTTTGATGATTGGACTATCTTTGGTTTATTGAAAGATCATATAGCCAGTTTAAGACTTATGCTAGACAAGTGTAGACAACATCAGATTTCATTGAACCTGAAGAAGTGTATCTTTTGTGCACCTTTTGGAATTCTGCTAGGTCACATTGTATGCAAGCAAGGATTGATGGTGGATCCTGCAAAGATATCCATTATTGTGAACTTGCCACCTCCGAAGTCTTTTAAGCAACTTCGCACTACGCTTGATCATCCTATTGCTTTTGCAAGTAGAAAATTGTCCACAGCAGAAAAGAATTATACTACGAAAAAACGAGAAGGTCTAGCTATGGTTTATGCCTTGCAGAAATTTCGACATTATTTATTAGGATCTCATTTTAAGATGTTCACTGACCATTCTGCTTTGAAGTATTTGGTTAACAAGCCTGTGTTAGGTGGAAGGATATGCAAATGGCCGATTTTGTTTCAGGAGTATGACTTTGAGATCATAGTTAAGCCAAGAAGACTTAACCTGGGGCCTGACCACTTGTCGAGGCTCGAGTCAAGAGAAGAGCCCACTATTTTGGACGAAGGTCTTCCTGATGCCCATTTGTTTGCCATCCAGATGGTTGATGACTATTTTTAGGATATTGTTCAGTACTTGTCTACAGGTTTTACACCCTCGGAGATGACAACACAGCAGAAAAAGCAGCTGGTGGTTAGAGCAACTGACTTTACCTTGATAGCAGGACAGCTATATAAGATGAGACCAGATGAAATACTGTGTAGATGTGTCCTGGAGCATGAAAAGCCATTGATTTTGGCCGAGGCACATTCTGGAGCAGCAGGAGGTCATTATGCAGGAAAAGCTACGGCCCAGAAGATTCTGACAGCTGGATTGTGGTGGCCTACGATTCATAAGGATGCAAGAGAGTATTGCCACAGCTGTGATATCTGTCAGAGAACAGGCAAACCATTAAAGAGGGATGAGATGCCTTTGGTTCCACAGGTAACTTTATAAGCATTTGACAAGTGGGCTATTGATTTTGTTGGACCAATCAATCCCCCTACAAATAAATCTGGAGCAAGATACATTATTACAGCAACTGATTACCTTACTCGTTGGGCCGAAGCTCAACCAGTCAAGGACTGTAGCATTGCTACAGCTGCGAAGTTCATATTTGATAATATCTTGTCGAGGTTTGGGTGTTCTCGAATTCTTATGAGTGATCAAGGATCACATTTTCTGAATAAGACAATTGAAGCATTGACCGAAGAATTTCAAGCCTTATATCATCAGAAGAGTACTACCTTCCATCCTCAAGCAAATGGAACGGTCGAAGCCTTTAACAAGATTCTTGAGCACGCTCTGACGAAGGTTTGCAATGTTAACAGAAATGATTGGGATCTTAGAATTCTAGCAGTATTATGAGCTTATAGAACCACTTGCAAGAAGTTGACAGGCCACACACCTTTTAGGCTGGTATATGGACAAGAAGCAGTTATGCCCATAGAGTACATTGTTCCTAGCCTCAGAATATCCGCCTTCACAGAGATGGATGATCTAGCCGTGTTGAATGAAAGGCTGGCAAAGATACTGGAACTAGAAGAAGACAGATTCATTGCAGGTTTCCAGCAGCAAGTACAGAAAGCTAGAGAAAAAGTATGGCATGATAGACACATTAAGAAGAAGCATTTTCAGAATGGTGAGCTTGTGCTCTTGTACAACAGTAAATTCATGAAGTTCCCAGGTAAGTTCAAGACACATTGGAAAGGACCATACATAGTTTAGAATGTGACCGATGGTGGTGCAGTTCAGTTAGCTAAATTGAATGGAGAAATTTTGCCCTCCATGGTGAATGGAAATAGATTAAAGAAGTACAGGGACGGGCCTGTACCCCCTGATCAGAAGTAATAGCAAAAAGAAGAGTCTAAGTACCAAGAACAGTTGAAATTGGGTACTAGACTATAATGAAGATGTTCTCAGAGAGCTTGGGCAGATTGTTGGAAAATTTACGAAGGTCTATATTTTGTCGAAGGTACTTATTGTGACGAAGTTGAAGTTAGTGGTTGTGCCGAAGAAGAAAGGTGTGTCGAAGCTTAAAATGCGACTGTTGGAAAAAATCAGATTTGGCGGCACCGGTACGTTAACTGCATTAACTTCCTGTAATGATGAGATTTTGGGAAATCTAGCGCCGTTTGGACAAGATCTACCGTCGCTCGGTCAGATTTGGTGTCTTTAATGCACAGTCATGGCAGATTTGGTCGTTGGATTCTATTAGAAGACACCTAGACCTGCGAAATTCGCATTACGCATTTTCTTGAGTTGAGTCCATGTCAGCTGATCGCGAAGTCCAGCAATTGTTGAGAGAGTTCAGAAAGAGGGGTCTACAAAACTTTATGAGCAACCCACCTGCATCTGCACCCCGCGAAGAGAATCCCCCAGCGCTGAATCAACCGATGCAGACACGATCAACCAGAAAGAAATTTAAGGCAGAAGTTCGCTCTAAGCGGAACGAAGAAAGGCACAAACCATCAGGAAAGACACCGGAGGATCCCGTGATGAATCCTCCTGGTTCGGCAGAGCTCCCACCTGAAGGTTTCCAAGACTTCAATGAGGATGAGAACGTTGCATCGCAGCATCCACCATATCTTCCGCCTGTTCGACCAGGAGTTCAGCCACCTCGACGGACAGCCAAGTTCACGTTACGCACCCCTTCTCTGGCGTAGGGTGTGAAGTTAGTCGGAACGATGACAGGAAGATTAGACCGGCTCAAGTACGCAGACCACGATACGAATGATCGTGAGAAGTTTCCGCAGTTCGCACCTAGGAAATACTTGCACTCCGTCCATTATCCGGAGGTTGGAACGACGCTACTTGAAGTAAAACAGTGGGCTGCTGGCTTGTTGAAGATGCTGAATGTCCCCCACTTTGGTCACATCCCGCAGGTTCCGTGGTGGTCAAGCAGTTATTGGCGTTGGTGCATGATGGGCACCTATGGATAGGAAACCAGAGAATAACTATTGATGGAGAGCTGATTCATAGGATTACAGGCTTGTCGAAGGAAGGGCCTGATCCTGGGATTGAATTTGTTGGAAAGCACGAAGATACGAAGCTAGCGTAGCACATAAAGGACCACTTCGGTTTGACAAAAGGAAATTGAGGGTATCAAACCTCGACAATTCGGCACCAAAACATTCGCTTCACCGTAGAGCTCCTAGCATGCAAACTAATGCAGAAGTGCAGACCTAATGAAGTACCTGCCCCGATTGTTAGTATTGCTGCGAACTGTGTCAAAGGCTACAGTTATAAATGGACAGAGTACATTGCTAGAGAATTCCTTGAAGATGTCCGCGATGCACAGGAGAAAGGTAGACCCTTTCATTATTCATGGTTGTTAGTGTTTATTGCACTGGTAGGATGGAGAGAACCTATCGAGGCACAGTTTGTTGATGTGCCTCCGGAGATGCCTGGCGCAGCAAGGTACGCATCTCTTTGGGTTTCATAGGATAAGGCCTTGCAGCAGATGACGAACTACGTGTTTGCCTTCTATTCGATGAATATTTCATATGAAATCCTGAAAACACCGCGACTCAGTAATGAGCTAATTTCTCAGTATACAGGAGTGGCCAACTTCAAGGCTGATATGCATAATGTCTTCATCCAGGCCCGCGCAGATAACAAACATACATGGTGGAAGTTACCATACATGGTGAACTAGGAAGATATCCTCGCAATAGTTCAGCAGTGGCCGGCTGAATGGATGAAGGACGCAGGAACAAGGTCCGACATACCAGTCCCTCCAGTAACAAATGTGGGCGTAGGTCCTAGCCAGCCGCAGCAGAATGACACACTAGAAGAAAGTGAAGAACAAGATGAGTCACAACAGAGCGAAGGTGACCAAGGTGGAGATGACGGAGCTGATGAAGAAGAAGAAGAATCGGTCAAGACCATTTCAGACCCTAATCGCCCAGATAAGCGCAAGTCCCTAGAAGTGGAGGAATTTACTAAGCCTCAGCCCTGAAAGAAAACTAAGGCGTCGAAAGGCAAGAATATCATTGAAGAGCCCGCTTTGACAATTGATGAGCTTGATCAGGCTCTGACGAAGTCTACAGAGGTATTGTCCAGCAAATGGGCAGAGTTTGCAGCTACACATCTTGATGCGCTCATTGGCGTAGCACAATGAATTGCAGAACTTAAGGCGTTATTGGAAAGAACAGCAACTAGCACTGCAGCAAGCAGTGCCCCAGTAAGTGCACAGCTAGATACTAGACAATGGCCAGCCAGAAGCAACAGAGGACAAGTACCAAGTGCAGCTCTCATAATAACTGACGCAGTATCTCGATCACAGATGAGCATGACAGTTGAGATAGATTACACTAAGTTGTCTATGCCGTAGCTGCATCTTTGTCAATTGGCACTCATGAAGGAGATCCGAGAACGAGACAGCTAGACACACATGCAGTTAGAGAATACTGCAAAGCAGAGTGAGAGCCTCGAAGCGCAGTTGAAAGAAGCTGAACAAAAGAAAAGGGAAACAGAACACAAGCAGGCTACACCAGCGCGAGTGTTGGATGATGTGTGTCGAAGTCTCCCTGACTTCGACATGTAGGCTGAAGAAGAACTGGAGCAAAGAATAGTCAAGCTAAAAGACTATGCACAATAGTCTCAAAGCCAGATAGAGAAGATGAAAGCGGAACATGAGGCCCAGATTGCGGAGCTTCAGCTTCACCTCATTCCTGAGAGTCCACCAGAGGTCAGGGAACAACGTCGCAGAGATATTCAGGCCTCAGCAATGAAGATCTCAGATCTTGTAAGTAGTGCATCAAAGCTGCTAGACGAAAGTGTCGAGGCCTGGGCAAACTTGCAAGACAACCCCGAAGTCGAAAAGCTGCAAGAAACCATCAAGCAGCGACAGACAGAGCTGGATGCAGTAAAAACAGAAATTAAGGCATTGTCTCCTATGCAGAAGATGCTTAAGGTGAAGCATAGTAATGAGCTCCAGCGAGAAATTGAGTCTTGCAGAAGAAAAGAGACACTGTTAGTGAGCTCTGTCCAACCCCTCATTAATGAGGCTTTGGAGTTGAGCACTGCTGCGGACAACCAGCTCAAAGTCCTAAAGGAGTATGATGCGTTTGCAAAGGAAAAGGCCAACGAAGCATCTGCAACAACATTGCAGGAGATAGTGGAGAAAGAGAAAGCAGCCAAAGATATCATGCGCAACCTCAACAAGCAGTTTACTATCTTTGCCAACAAGATTCTTGCACCCGAAAAGCAGCAGAGTGTCTTGGGACGGGACATTGGTGAGTCTTAGGGGCCTGTTGGGGTTCGGACCTTGAAGGTCCTTAATTTTGGCAACTCCGCGGTTTTAGTGCGAAGCTTGTAAGCGGAGTTGCGGTCCAAAATAATCTTAGGGGTTTCGGGGTTGGGTCGAAGCCCCTCTTTTTGTAAATGTCCCATGGTTTTTGGGTACCTATGGTTTAAGCCCATGGTATTGTAGTAGTGCACTTGTATAAATAGGCACTTATGTAAATGAGTAAGAGAAGTTTTTATGTTATGGTAATGTGATGCGAAGAAGCTAAGGTCTATTTTTGGGTTTAAGGTTAAGTCCCAGCTGAGTGCATGGATGACCTCTGCAGTTGAGTGCGCAGAGGGTTTTGAAAGAAAGGTTTTGCAGTTGAGTGCACAGTTTTGGGTTGTTGAGAAGATCTACAGCTGAGTGCGCAGATCAGAACTGTGTGTTTTTGTAAAGTGTTGAATATAAACGTAGTTCTGTGGACGTAGCCTCTACACTGGGGGTGAACCACGTATATCTTGTGTTGTTGTGGTTCTTTTTATTTTGTCTTGTTATGTTTTTATGCATTTGATAAGTAGATAAATGATAAAGTAAGATAAATTGCTAATTATTAACTTCGCTGTGGATTCCCAGTTAAGGGTTAAGCAAGAAACTGTCTTTTTATCTAACTGTGAAGCTATTTAAGTGAATGCCGATGCTCTGTATTGCATAATTATTCTTTGTTAAGGCTAAAGGTACAGTAATATTCCTCTTCCGCCTGCAGAAACCTGATTCTGCGGCACCCCATAGCTGTTTCGGGTGAGACTGCAACTTGTTCACAGGTTGTTGCCGGAAGGGCCAACACTGTGGGTCTGTTTGTTGGTGCGAAGATAAAAGCATAAGAACCCGGGTCTGCCCCATATGCCCAACAACTGTTCATGACCTTGACCTAGTCTTCAACATTTTCTTCAGGGTCTTCTTCATTGTCTTCTTGCTCCTCAGATCTTGAGATAGTAGCTGCTCAACAGGTTGATGAACATATGAGCGTTCAGTTCTCTTGCTGCCAAAATAATCAATGGTGCTAGATTGTTTTGCTACAAGGTCACCATGTTTGTCAAGAGTGGCATGAATAGTGTTAGATTGAGCTTTCTATATACGAATATTGTCCTTCACATCAGTCTAAATGAAAATCTAAACAAGATATTTTAGACACAAGTTGATGAACCATATGGTCAACATCATCCACCCAAGAATCCAATGACCAGTTAAGGAATGTGAGTAGTTACCTGGTGAACAACCTCTATAAGGCCTTCCATCTGTAAATTCATATGACATAAATTGCTGCGGATGTCTCTAATATCCACTCGATTTTTACTCATTCCATACAAAATCTCCTGAATTTTAGCTTCCATATTTTCCACTAACATCCCACAAGTGCTTCGATATCCCACAAGTGCTTTAATATCCCATACCTTCGAGATTATAGACAAAACCTAATTGATTTTGATGCCATCCAAATAGTCACAACGTGAAGCGGATCTTTTGAAACCATCCCCTAGTTGAAACCAATCCTACACCATCATTTTGCCATGCTTTGAGTTCATCCCTTCCAGAGGAGGTTACACCACCATCCCACCCATCTTCTTGTCAATTAAATGCATGAGTAGAGGCTAACATGTGGATCGCATTGTGGCGTTTGGTTGTCATGTGGTGGGTATCCAAGCACATCTCACCTCCCTAACACCTTATCACGGAAGATTGAGTAAATACTATTAAAATATTTTATATTTAATTTTATTATTTAAAAACTATTTAACCCTAAACTTTTATATATTACCTTATTATATATATTAATATTTTTTAATTTAATTAATTTATTTAACACTTAACACATCTACAATTTGATATTGATTTTATCATTAAAATATCTACAATATTTAATTTTATAATGTGTTTAGTTCAACATTTTTTAAATAATAAGTTATTTTTTTGTTGTCCATTGGTTGTAGTTTGGGTGGTTGGGAGGAATGGTTGTTACTTTCTCTATCTAGTTCTTGTGGAGCCTCTTTGTTAAAAATAAGTTAATAAGTTGATTGTGTCATTGGCTTCACATATTTCCCAGTGGACTAGTCCTTTAACAAATGGTAAACCACCTTTAAAAATAAACTTTTGTCCTAAAATAACAAGCTACTTTTTTGTTGGGCTTAAAAAAATATTAATAATATATAATTCACCATTCTATATATTTTAAATATTAACACTTTTTCATTTCCATAAATATTAAATTTTTTCAATTCCATGTTTTATGGGGGTGAAAATACGTTCAGAATCCAATCCATCGCATCACCGAATAAACCGAAAACACACACCACAATAGCGAATATTCGGGTCGACGTGGATTAACTTCCTCTATATGTACAGTAACACGAAGCGGTGGAGATACAAAGTACGATTTGGATTCAGAACAGAAAGTGCGAAGCGTTGCTCCAGTTTCAGTAGTGTTTGCAGCTCTCTTACACGATAGAAAAAGACACAGAAAATTAAGGGAACTTTCATTTTCTTACGATTCTTCGGAGGGAAAACAGGCTTTTACGAGTAGCTCTAGTTCACTGGATTAAAGCCTTTCAGTTCTTCATTTTCCACGGGAGAGGTATTTATCTAAAATTTTGGCTTTCAACTTCTTTCCTTCTAGCAGAATTTTCTGTCCCTAACTTCAGAAAAATTGTCTGGGTCTTTGTTGTTTTTGCAGTTGTGATAGTTACTTAGGTCAAACTGAAAATTTGCCAGTTTCTGAAATTGGCGTTCGACTCTGTTGGAAGACATTGTTTAAAAAATATAGGTTTTAGGAACCATTTGTTTTTGTTTTATAACAAAGGAATTTTTTGTTTTGTTTTTGGTGGAGATTTATTCAGTTAGAAAAGCAGAACAATTTTTTGTCAGTTTTTTGTGCCGGCGGTTGTGATTGTTGAACAAGATGGGCAAAGCTAGCAGGGTGAGAAAGGATCGTGAAACTGCAAAGGGTTATTCTTCTCGATGAAAGATAAAAATGATAAAATATCCATGCCCGTAAAAGATGAAACAATATGTAAATCGCTGGACGTAGATAATGTCCTAAAAGAGAAAAGGGAAGGTGGAAAGAAAACGAAAGGCAAGATGAAGGAAGTTGAGACAAAATCAAGAAAGGATATTACTGACCTTCCGCAACAGTTTAATGATGGTGTCAAACAATATTCAGATTTAGTTCGGCAGTTTAAGGCAACAGAAATTTCTGTTAATGAACAGAAAGAGGTAGACAGTGCTAGTTATTTGCTTGAAATGCAGTTAAAGGCAACAGAAAATTCTGTTAATGAACAGAAAGAGGTAGACAGTTCTAGGTATTTGCTTGAAATGCAGACTCAGAGAGTTGAAGCTTTTGTTACAGAGAATGATAGACTTAAGAAGCATCTAGAAGAAAAGGAAGAGCAGAGGGCTGAATCTGAATTACTCTGTTCAGATTTCGAAAAGAAATATAGAGAGTTGGAGGAGAGGCACTTGGCGTTGTTGAAAGACACCGAGGAACAGGAAAATATGATTTTATCTTTGCAAACAGAGAATGATTCTCTTGGGAATGAGAACAGTTTTTTTCTACAGAGTTTCAATGAGGAAATCAAGAGATCTCAGGAAATTTCAGAAAAATGTTTGAAGAACGATCAGAGGGTGTTGTACCTAGAATGTCAGTCATTAGGATGGCAGACAGAGCTGGACTCGGCAAAGTCAGCGTCTGATGAAGTAGTTGCTCAATTGGATAAGATCAAAGAAGACATTACTAAATTATTAAATGATTCCCAACAAATCAAAGAAGAAAATGAGGATTTACATCAGAACTTGATGTTACAACTCTCCATTAAAGAAGAACTTGAAGAATAGATAATGTCAACGAAGGCTTCTTTTGAAGAACTGGAGGAATGTGATTCCAGAGAGGAACAACAAATAGCTATGTTGCAAAGCCAACTTTTAGATGTTACAGAGGAAAAGAACAGCCAAATCTTTGATAAACAGTGTGACCTTTGTGCCATGGTCATACAATTAGCTAATTTACAAGATCAACTTTTGTCCATTGCAGAGGAAAAAAGGTTCCTTAAAGAAAACAACGGTGAAACAGAGAGAAAAATGTTGGATTTTGTCAACAAGGATCTTGAATCATCGAGAGCCACAACAGAAAGAGTGTCAGTTAGCTGAGTTACAATGCCAGCTTTCTGACCTTGGCCAGGGAAAAAGGTGCCTCCAGGATGAAAACAACTCTTTAAAGCTTGAATTGAACAAATGCAGGATGGCTTTACAACAAAATGTCCTTTTTTCAGACAAGATAAGGGAATTGGGGAGTTCTTTGGAATCTGTCAACAAGGATCTTGAATCCAGAGATATCCAGCTTCAACAATTGATGACTGAACGTCAGCAGTTGCAGCCGTGTGCATGCAAATGGAGAACCAAAAGGTGCGCAGTCCAATGAAAAGCAACAACCAAAGCGGCTCATAGGAAACACCAGAAGGTAAAAGTCAATCCTGTTAAACAATATATTTTGAAAAGCAACAACCAAAGCGGCTCATAGGAAACACCAGAAGGTAAAAGTCAATCCTGTTAAACAATATATTTTGCAGTATTAACCATAATTGAGTAGATTTTGTACTTGCTAAGTTCTTGTAGTAAGGTTTTCTTTTGAAAGGGTTTATATCTTTCAATAGAAAATTTTAAGTTATTGTCTAACTATGCACATAAAATCAAACCAGCAATGGTTGTTTTAGAAAAATTATTGCCACAGGCACCACAATCATAATCTCTGTTTTTCTTGCAGTGACCCCTGCGATATTTGAAGATTCTTTATTGTTGATCAAGATTTTTTTATTGTTGATTATTTGTCTTGATCATTCAGAAATGTGTTAAATATTTAACATACAGCAGGTTATTAAATGCTGATTATACATCAAAAAGAATTCAATGTACCAGTTGATCGTCCATAAAACATCGAATATGAATTATGAAGCAGTATAAGCGCTAACTAAAACGCAGTCAACTTGCCGGAATTAGGCAGAGCAATTTTTGCTGGGAGTATAATAA